>BQKN01066885.1:705712-771699 GCA_022839385.1 Asparagus kiusianus
AATTTCGGCCCTCTCTCTCTTTCGGTGCCTCTATATTTGACTAACAGCTCATTTTTATCTAATGCCTTTCCTTCCTATCTTTAGAATGTTGTTAAATTTCACTTTTTGTATAATCATACAGCTTTAGGAATAAAACTTGTCATCCTACTCCGTGGATTCATTCCCTCTCATATCATTGTCCTCGGCCTGCATAGGTACATTTCCAATGAAAAATCGACCTCACTTCCATATCTTCTTCCTCCACTCAGAGATTAGCCCATTTAATCAAACTGTATCTTCTATGCAAGTCTATAATTTAATAGTCCAGAATATTAATCAGTTAATTTTCATTAAGTTAATATGTTAAACCAAAAAATATATCACTGGAATGATTGGTTATATTACTTTGCTCTAGACCACGTCATGTTTTAAATGAATTTATTAGATAGGATTCCTCATGGTTCTCTCCATGAAAAAGGTGGAGCCTTGATTTAATTTTGACTGCATAACAGAAGCAACACTTCAAGAGTTCATTAGGACTGAATATTACTATTCAAAATTACTTTCAATCCGTAAACTGCTCTGTCTTTGCACTATAAAGTTACTCTCACTCAATAACGTGACCTCTTTTTATACTACAGCCAGAAAAGATAACCGTCATATTTCCCATGCGTTTTAAAGAGGATTCAGATGTAGTGCTTGCAACCTCGTTCTTTCAGGTAACATGCCTCCACGATGATTTTAATTTTAAATAGCAAGAGTTATGTTAAGTTTCCTTACAGCAAACGTTCTTTCGTACTGCAGGAACTTATGGATGCAGGGTGTTCAGCGGCTTGCGCTAAGGCACCACGTTGCATCTGGTCACCAATTCCTCCACCAGAGCTGCGAGGAGAAGCATTCCAACATTTAGCAACCAATGGAGGATTTGTATCTTTTGGTAAGTAAAACTGATTCCTATCTGGTTACTTTGAGGGTATTAGAAGTAAATTTAACAAAAAGTAAAGAATGTTTTTTTCCATATTCCATTTGCAGTAAATAGTAAAATAACCAAACCAGACAATAACATATATTTCCAGTTCCAGAAACAATAAGCAACCAAACAGCAGTTTTAGGCAGAAACATACTGATTACCTACAGTGCATCTGTCCTTTTGCTAATTTCATCCTTGTTAAAGTGTAACACAGAATGTAATTTGTGGAGTGTAAGTTCAATCTAATATGGCTTCAATTAGCTACTCCGCAGAAATTCTTCCTCAACATGTTAAAGGTGCAAGAGCAGACAAGGCTATTTGGATTTTACTGAACTTCGATGCATATGTGAAATACCATGTAAAGGTATACTTCAGAAGATGCAATTGATTGTGCTAGATGGAGTATAATCTATATCAATTTATCATTAAAGACTGATAATAATGCTCACAGTGTACCAGAGGTTTCATACAGAGAAAGCTAAGGCATCGCATGGAAAGCCTAGCTGCGGTAATGAGTCTTTATCTACTTTCATTTGCATGCTAAAGAATCACAAACACGCTATATGGACATCTGACGCGAAAGTTTTACCTTCAAATTCTAAGTCTGATATCCATCAACATGGTCCCAGAGATCAAATATTCCTGGAATAAGCAATACCTATTCTCAGTTATTGCCAACGGCGAATGTCTAGTATATCCAATATTATATTGAAATACAACATGATAGCGCACACCATTATGATGTTATCTCAGCCATTACTTTCTGAACAGGTTACTTGCATTATGATGCTAACATACATTCTTAACCACAGGTGTTGCGAAATGCAAGGGTAGGAAAAACTCAAGACGCCAAGAAAGTCCCAAGTGAGAGATTGCTCTCACATATCATTAAGTTATAAGAAAAAAAGTTAAAAGATAAGAAATAAAACAAAGAAGTAAAAAAATGTTCATTTACTACTTCCTCCTTTTCCATTTTTTATATACAGAACTTTGTCCTGAACTTTAAATTAGTTCACAGTTCAATATAATTATTGATGAACATGTTCAGAGGTACAATAGGTATTTTCATGGAAGGATAAATTTATTATTAAATGGAAAGTTTTAATGGATAAGATCAAGTTGAAGCTCCTTGACCCGTAGGAAAAATGTGATTTAGTTGTTTTAATTGGGATACAAAAAACAGACTTGATTAAACTATTTTAACTGATATATAAATCTGACCAGGATTTCTAATTAATTAAAAAAAATGAAAGGATATTGAACGCAAACTTTTATTTTTCGGAAGGCAAGATAATCTAATAATGTCCACTTAAATTGGGTGCAGGTAGCAGTTGTGTGAACAAGCTGAAGACCTTGTCAAAGTCAATGGCACTCAAAAGAAAGTACGCAACTCTTGTTAGCAATTCAATCAAGAGGATCCGCTCACGAATAAGAATAAAGGGCCTGGACCGGTTTCGCCGACGCTGGTTCAAGATTCCTAAGTTCAATTCTCTCAGAAAATACACCAAATTAGAATGACAATGATTTTTCCAAAAGGACGCGTCTATGTTGTTATTATAATTGTTAAGATACTATGGTAGTTACAGCTGAAGCAAGTTGATTGATAAACTACAGATAGATATTGAGGCAGAGGAAAAAAAAGTTCTGCTTTGAATTTCAAGGGACACTGCGGTTATTGAATATCCTTGTGCAGACTACTAAAGACACATACTATCCATTGGTTGCTGCAAAATTTCCAAGTATCAAAATACTTGATCCCTTCTTCTAGTTTATTAAATTTTAATAAATGGCTATCCTAGCTTGCTTTAGTCAGGCTTTTAATTTAAGAGAAATGTAGGAAAAAATTTATGCTTAGTAGTGATGTGTTTTATTCTCATCGACTCTTCATACCGTGTGAACGTGGTCCCCCATTTGAATGAGTGGATGTGAATGAACTGCCTCACCACCAAGCACAAAAACTTATGTTTGGTACCAATTTCCTCCGTATTGCTCTTTATATAAAGCACGGGTCGTGTATGCGATTTATAAACAAAAGCATAATCCGATGAGTCAGAGAGACCGTGCCTCCGACCCCGTGCTAAAATAAAAGACCATCTAAAAACGGCAAAGACCACATTTTTTTCACAACGGATGAACGAATCATGGCACGATTCACATATTATACCATAAATAATAATGAAGTAATCAAAGCATCGCATCTAAATTACCAAAAAGACGTTAAACTAAATTGACCAATTAAGATGATAAAAGAAGCTAATTTACTTCAGGATTTAAAAAAAAAAAAAAGAGAAAAGGAACCGACAAACGTACCCTAAATGTTATTGAACTCTGAAGCTCTTTCGCCGGGGATCATCGGGTTTGGTTGATAAAGGCTAGGGCTTTTTTGCAAAATGGGAACTTCTTGGTTCTTACGTTACAAAGGAAGGCTGCGAAGCACGTGATCAGCAGCTGGGTTGAGGTTATGGCTGCAAACATGTCCCTCTCATCAGAACCCGACCCGGTCCAAGTAAAATAGAGCGCATATGGGATCACAGCTCTTTGGAAAACGCCCAAAAACTGGGCCAGGCCTGATTGCTTCGGTTGTCACCCAAGCTTGCCTTGTTTTGGTCCAACCAGAAGCCCAGTATTAATAGTCGTCGGTGCTGGTCCAGTTTTAGCTAAACGAAAATGTTTTTCTAAAAATGGGGCCACAACCAATCCTGAGCCCATTTTGAGCTGTAGTAAAACATATGCCCTTTACTATGAGTTTAGGCCTAGCAACTACCAGTAGCATCCGACAAAGCGGATACTATATTAAAATCTGGAGACCCCCACGAAAAAAAAAAAAAAAAATTCCCAAACCGATGGATGACTACATATGAAATGTGCAGAAATCAACATTTCAGAAATTTCATAAAGTTGCTTAATCTTTTATCTTTAATAAATGATTCAAAACACATCAAATCTTTGATTTTTTTTTCTTTAGTAGTTCATGTGCAGTAGATCACACCCATTATTTTGGATTCTCAATTTTAGACTTTGTAGACTTTGGTTGATAATATTTGGATATTAAATGCTATTAACAATAGCCTTTCTCAAAATTTTACTCTATTAATTTATAGTTCATTTCTCATTGATTGTCTAGAAACTCGAACAAGTTTATTTATTTATTATTTATTAGTTTTGATAACTAAACCCAGGATCGAACTCAAGGCCATGGAAATCATATTGGAACCTCCCAATTGTCCGAGTTGTCCGCAGATGTTCATTCATTATGATTTGTTTGGTTACAAATGAATTATTCTTATGCAATTTTCTCCCAAAGGATGTTGCAAACCCGAGGAAAGCCTATCATCAGTGCTCAATTATGAATTACAAACCCCTGTATTTTGATTGGAGCTTGTCGTCACGCGAGTTCGTGTTACAATAATACCTAACGGGGGGATAGATTTGGCATATTATTCAAATTTTTATTTAAAAAAGGAGAAGAAAACCAGCATAAAAACATGGGGTTATATTCACATGCCAACCAAAGAAGAGCCAAAACTTCTTTTTAACCATTTTTCCGCATCAAAACAAGTTGATACCTCGTTATCTTTTGATTCAACTAATGACGCCCCCCCTAATTTTTGGTAGCACGTACCCATCTCATAGAATGAATCAAAACCTCTTTACTGGCCACATGCTTCTCTCTGTAGCAAGTTACAAAATTCGGTCAGGCCTTCAGCTTCAAGTTATGATGCAATACACAATATCACAGATGTTAGCTCCCCACAGAGAAGAAAAACAAGGAAAAAAAAAAAAGAACTTGGTTTCAAAGCAAGGCAGCCTCTCACCTGCCCAAAGGAAATCAACGCCTAACTTCTACTGGACTCAAGAACTCAAACTCAGAGACCCCCCAACTCACAGTTGGTGTAGACGTAACCTCTCTCACCATAAAACCTCTCATTCCTTACTCATTCTCTCTTCACCCCTCTTCTGCTTTCTTCCATGGAGTCCGGTCTGGTTGCTGGATCTCATCGGAGGAACGAGCTGCACATTATGAACGGAAACGAAGAGGTTAGAAGCCTCAACGGAAAGGAGAACATCGTGAAAGTCTGCAGGGTTTGTGGTGATGATATCGAGGTGAATGAGAAGGGGGAGGTGTTTGTTGCGTGTCATGAATGCGGCTTTCCTGTGTGCAGGCCATGTTATGAGTATGAGAGGAGCGAGGGGAGTCAGTGTTGTCCTCAGTGTAATGTTCGTTACAAGCGTCACAAAGGTTTGCACACAATCATCTTCTACGTTACAAACATATATAAAAGGTATATGCATTCAAGACTTGCAAGAGCACAGCGTACGTAAGATCCAAGTAGGCAATTGTTATACATAGGGTTGTCATAGTCTTAAGACAAACAGAAAACATCATTCCTCTTCATTAAGTACTCGGTGATCTTAAGAAATTTTTTGTTACGGTAATATAATTCGAAACTCTGCATGCTCGATGTTATCACCCTTAAAACAAAACAAACTGCCACAAGCTATTACAAAACTGCATTAACTTTTACTTCATACCTACTCATTTTAAGAAAACATTTTTATGGCTGACAGAACCATAGGTGCTCAAAAACTGACATATCCTGATAACACCTGCACATTCTGATTAAAAGATAACATACCCAAAGTTAAGCAGATTACCGTATAAATCAGAAGACACCAATGAATTTAATTCCTGCTGGTTAGGTTGCCCGAGAGTTGAGGGAGATCAAGAGGATGCGGATGACAATGATGATTTTGAAGATGAGTTCCAAATCAAGAATCCCAAGCCAGAACTGGATCATCAGAAAGTTGACCTCACCTCGGTAATTTCATGAAAAACCTAGTTAGTTTATTGTTAGTTTATGAATTCCTACTTCCCCTAGTATATCATCATCAACTGAAAGATGATAACCTTTTTTTTTAAACAGGAAAATGGTGAACAAACACTACAATGGAAGCCTCATGGTCCTGCTTTCTCATCTTTTACTGGCAGTGGTAGGCTAAACCTGAACTTAGTGGTCTAATTTTTATGTCACCCCTTAGTCCTCTCCTTTAAATAAACATTTTACTTAACTTAATTCATGTGCGCTCTTAATTATTGTAGTTGCTGGTAAGGATCTTGAAGGAGAGAGGGAGATGGAGAGCAATCTGGAATGGAAGGATAGAGTGGACAAATGGAAAGCAAGACAGGAAAGAAAAGGACTGCTCAACAAAGATGATGAGGGGAACGATGATCAAGAAGAGGACTATGAACTGTAAGAATTTATGAACACAATCATTAAGATGACATAAGAATGAAATATATAAACCATGTATCCGAAAGAAACCTTACGTTCAAAATAATTTTGCAGCTTGGCCGAGGCACGCCAGCCCCTATGGCGAAAGGTGCCGATCCCATCGAGCAAGATCAATCCATATCGCATCGTCATAGTCCTCAGGCTTGTTATCCTCATCTTCTTCTTTCGGTTCCGAATCATGACTCCAGCCAAAGATGCCTATCCCCTTTGGCTCACCTCAGTCATATGTGAGATTTGGTTCGCCCTATCTTGGATCCTCGACCAGTTCCCAAAATGGTTCCCCATCACTCGTGAAACCTATCTCGATCGCCTCTCCGCAAGGTTTGAACGTGACGGCGAGCCAAACAAGCTTTCACCAGTTGATGTGTTTGTGAGTACAGTTGATCCTTTGAAGGAACCCCCCATTATCACTGCCAACACTGTCCTCTCTATACTTTCCGTGGAATATCCTGTGGGAAAAGTTAGCTGCTATGTATCAGATGATGGTGCATCGATGCTTTTGTTTGACACTTTATCAGAGACTGCTGAGTTTGCAAGGAGATGGGTGCCATTCTGTAGGAAGTACAACATTGAGCCGAGGGCTCCAGAGTTCTATTTCTCTCAGAAGATTGATTATTTGAAGGATAAGGTGCAGCCTAGTTTTGTCAAGGACAGGAGGGCCATGAAGGTGAGGTTTTTTTTTGTCTTCTGATGATTGATCATAATCCAAATTGAGTCCATGAAATTGATTACTATGGTTAATGGTGCAGAGAGAGTATGAAGAATTTAAGGTGAGAATCAATGCATTGGTGTCAAAGGCTCAGAAGAAACCAGAGGAAGGATGGATAATGCAGGATGGCACACCTTGGCCTGGCAACAACACTCGTGACCATCCAGGAATGATTCAGGTATGAAAAATGCACCATGAAGATGAAGCAATCTCATATTTGTTAAAGAAAATAAGGAACATTGAGAGAAGTAAATTGAAGAGATTTGAATCATATTGGTTGTGCAGTCCTAACATAGATGAGTGCACAATAGCAATTAGTCTATGTTACATTAACTGGATTAACCAATTGATCCTAACTTCAAAGTTGATTTTGGAAAATTGAAAGCCTAGATTATACCCTGCTTCTATTTAATTTTCCTCAAAATGCCCTCCATTGTTTCTGTTTCTTACTAGCCTATATGCTTACATGGATTAAGCAATCATTTCAATAGAAGAAATAAACTTACTACTCAATAAAGGCTTCTGAAACATCTGAAACATCTTACAGGTATACTTGGGGAGTGCAGGTGCGCTTGATGTTGAAGGCAAAGAGCTGCCAAGGCTGGTGTATGTCTCTCGAGAGAAGAGACCTGGGTATAACCACCACAAAAAAGCCGGGGCCATGAATGCATTGGTGAGCCATTCCCAATATGGAATTTACTTATCAAAGTTGTACTAAATAGTCCACATGTTGCTAACCTTTTACCTTTGGATCCATTGGGTGCAGGTTCGAGTATCTGCAGTGCTTACCAACGCACCCTTCATGTTGAATCTGGATTGTGATCACTACATCAATAACAGCAAGGCCATCAGGGAAGCCATGTGTTTTCTGATGGACCCTCAGCTTGGAAAGAAGCTATGCTATGTCCAGTTTCCACAAAGATTCGATGGCATTGATCACCATGATCGATACGCCAATCGTAATGTGGTCTTCTTCGATGTAAGCTAATGAAACTCAAGAACCTGTTAACTAAACATTATATAACTTAGATCAACTACAAAATTATAAATGACCAAATCCATGTGGTCTATGTAGATTAATATGAAAGGTCTGGATGGGATCCAAGGACCAGTGTACGTTGGAACCGGATGTGTGTTCAACCGCCAGGCACTCTACGGTTATGATCCCCCTAAGTCTCAAAAGCGCCCAAAGATGACATGTGACTGCTGGCCATCTTGGTGCTGTTGCTGCTGTGGTGGCTCGAGGAAATCCAAGGCAAAGAAAGAAGATGGAGAACAAAGAGGACTTAAAGGATTTTTCGGAAAGAAGAAGAAAAAGAGCGTGGTGGTTAACAAGAAGAGCTACACGAAGAGAGGGTTTGATCTCGATCTGGAGGAGATAGAGGAAGGACTGGAGGGCTACGAGGAGCTGGAGAAGTCATCTCTCATGTCGCAGAAAAGCTTTGAGAAGAGATTTGGGCAGTCTCCAGTATTCATCACGTCAACACTCATGGAAGAAGGTGGGCTGCCTCAAGGTACCAACACACAAGGGCTCGTTAAGGAGGCTATTCATGTAATCAGCTGTGGGTATGAGGAGAAGACCGAGTGGGGGAAAGAGGTAAGGCTCCCATACTGTCAGTGTCATTCTTTTGCGAACATTGCAGAATCTGATAAAGCTATTGGAAGAAAAAAAATATAATGGTGCCTTGCAATTAAGAGAACAAAGATACTTAAACAAGATTTCGCCTGAGAATTAAATGCAGAATAAATAAAGCAAAGAAAGATACTGTATTTACAACTAAAGTAAAAACAAAAAGGACTGAAGAATAAATAAAGCGAAGAAAGATATTACATTCACAACTAAAATAAAAGCAAAGGGGACTCAAACTGGTGTATTGCAGAAGTTTAAAAGTAAAAAAGATTTGCTCCAGCCGGGAATTGAACCCGGGTCTGTACCGTGGCAGGGTACTATTCTACCACTAGACCACTGGTTCTTTGATGACAGCGTATTGAATAGTTTGATGCAATAATATTGCAGCTGCCAATGAGACCTTTGTAGAAGAAATATTATATTACTGGTATCTTTAACATTGTTAACATTGTTCAACATTATGCTATATCGTATCATAACATCATTGACACCACGCTAGCATATGACTGACATCAATTATGCTGTTAGATCATCCACAAACCATGCACCAATTGCATCTTATTATTTAGTTATTAGTGTCATGGGCATACTTGACTTTTGATTGAACATAAATCATGCTTGACTATGCCCAAACTTGAATAGAAGAAAGATGCATACTACTAATTTAAGGGTCTAATGTACAGTGTTTTAGATTAAAATGCCACAACGGCTAATCTATTCTCTATGAAAGTTAATATGAACACACCTTAAAAAAGTCATTTTGTGCATTGCAGATTGGTTGGATATATGGGTCTGTAACGGAGGATATTTTGACTGGCTTCAAGATGCACTGCAGAGGATGGAAGTCTGTCTACTGTGTTCCCAACAGAGCAGCGTTTAAGGGATCAGCTCCAATTAATCTTTCTGATCGGTTGCATCAAGTACTTCGGTGGGCACTTGGATCGGTGGAGATCTTTCTTAGCAGGCATTGTCCACTGTGGTATGGTTATGGTGGGAACTTGAAGTGGCTAGAGAGGTTTGCATACACAAACACCATCGTCTACCCCTTCACATCCATCCCTCTCCTCGCATACTGCATTATCCCAGCCGT
This sequence comes from Asparagus kiusianus, assembly GCA_022839385.1. Taxonomy (NCBI): domain Eukaryota; kingdom Viridiplantae; phylum Streptophyta; class Magnoliopsida; order Asparagales; family Asparagaceae; genus Asparagus; species Asparagus kiusianus. Next base: position 715,385 of record BQKN01066885.1, read on the forward strand.
CTGCCTTCTTACCGGAAAATTCATCATTCCTACAGTAAGTTCAAAAAAATTGTTTAATTTCAGCTCAAAAATAAACAAAAAATAGTCCACAGAAAACTGTTACAAACACAAGGCTCAGAGCTGGGCGATTGCGGTATGCAATAATTATCAGTTTAGTTTGTCTTGAGTTGTAAGTCTTAAAGTCCGTAACCATTACACCAAGACTCTGAAGTTATGATGAGGGTTCATGGTTATATTCTTATATCCTAACAGTAAGGAGGGCAATAATGAAGAAAATATGGTAGAACCCAAACAGTGGCTGACCAATATATATGGTCGACTATAGAATTCAAACTAAGAGCCAAAGTTCGATTAATGCATTGGCCTCGTAGAAATAGACTGACCTCAATATACTTACTAACACAAGCAAAATAACCAAGTGAAAATGAGCTTAAAATAACACTCACATTCACATATCTATATGGTCATTTGATCAGGATCACTGCTAAAAAAACACCATAGATAAACCAGAAACAGCTGGTTTGTGTTGCTATCTGGATATTTAGTGACAATCCCCAAGTTTTTGAATATTGAATACTAGATAAACAGTTTTCTATTAGTACACAGGAAACTTTAAGCTGCAAACAACCTAAATCTTTGCCTCTAGTACTAGATAATCTACTCAGATAATTTACTTCTAATTACATGCTCCTGGGCCTCATTACATGCAGCTGACAAATCTAGCCAGCATTTGGTTTATGGCACTCTTCATCTCCATCATCGCTACTGGCATTCTTGAGCTCAGATGGAGCGGCGTGAGTATCCAAGACTGGTGGCGCAATGAACAGTTCTGGGTAATTGGTGGGGTTTCTGCACATCTGTTTGCTGTTTTCCAAGGTCTCCTCAAGGTCCTAGCCGGTGTTGATACCAACTTCACTGTTACCTCAAAATCTGCAAACGATGAATCAGATGAGTTTGGAGATCTATACCTCTTCAAATGGACCACACTCCTTATCCCACCCACCACTCTTCTCATCATCAACATGGTTGGCGTTGTCGCTGGTGTGTCTGATGCCATCAACAATGGGTATGGATCATGGGGCCCACTGTTTGGCAAGCTTTTCTTTGCATTCTGGGTAATAGTCCATTTGTATCCTTTCCTGAAAGGGCTAATGGGAAGGCAGAATAGAACACCAACCATTGTGGTATTATGGTCTATTCTACTTGCATCTATTTTCTCTTTGGTCTGGGTCAGAATTGATCCCTTCCTGCCCAAACAAAAGGGACCTATTCTTAAGCAGTGTGGAGTGGAGTGTTAGGCTAGGCTGCAGGACAAATTACATCGTATGAGTTCAGTTCTGCCTCTTTTTGTTTTGAACAGTTTGGATGTATGCTACATAAGGATGTCTATTTTGTGAGAGAATTTGTCATTGGAACAAATTTTGGAGTTTCTTTCTGTGGAACATTTGATGTAAATTTAATTAAAGATGCAAACTATGAATATGTTTGTATGGTGTATGGGTGAATGTGGCAGCTAAGATTACCAGTTATTAACTTACACCAAATATTAAAAACAAAAAAGTTCCGACTCTATGGTTGAAGTCCCTCCTAAAAATGGATAGATTTCCCTCCTGGTCTACAACTGTGGTGCAAAGTTCAACTGGTGTGTAAAAGTTCTTCACTGGCTACTTATCTCCTTGCTCCAATTTTCAGAAGTCTTGCCTGTTCTGTTTGCCAACAATCTATGTAAACACCTCTCATAGAAAATCTTCTTCAATTCCTCCTCCAATCTCCAATAAACTCAGGTCCACTTCTGCAATTTCCACAATCATATGCACAATCCTTCAACACGTAAACTACAGATGCACTTTCTCTTCCTTAGGACATTTCATGTAAGCAAAAGCTTCTCCGTCTTAGTAATCCAAATGCTATAGTGTTGGATCTATAGTTCCTTAGAGGTGGACCAGGTCAGCCTTTTAAATTCACCAATGCCAGTTTTAACTTGGGTTGATCAATGTCATGAGGCACTGGCTAGATTCAGATAATCCAGTTGTGTTTCTTTGAAACAATTGTATTTAGCACATTAACATATTCCCCATCTAAATTTGTCCAGGATCTAGCCAAAGCAGCTCAAGGGAAACTGCTTGTCCGGTTGACATTTGACTTGAAGGGATCACATTGTTATAAGTTTATCACTAACCATTACTTCCTACAATATAGACGTTGATCATATTTATAATATAAATCTGAGACTAATTACATTACTTCTATCGAAATATCTAATCCTATGGAGCAAATTCTACAACTGAGACATAAGCTTCTTTGGATGAAGCTTCTTTGCAGTCATCCAAAATTGGAAGCGGAATAAGTTAGATGCATGACAGTGATGATACATGTACAACATGCCCAGTCTGAGCACTTCATTGGGACTGAAGTTCACACATAACAAGATCACAGATATACAAAGACATATTTGCTAAGAAACCTTGAAATATGAAGTCTGAGAGCAATGTTACTAGACAACCTGAGTATTATCAAAAAGTGTAGAAAGAGATAATAGAGAGAGCAAAACCCTAACTTATTGTTTATTGAGATAATAAGAGAGATATATATAGCCATACAAATAGGATTAAGGTTAACGGGTAATAGCTCATTAACCCAATACCCAATACTTAATTTAACACTTCCCCTCAAGCTGGTGCATAGATATTTATCATGCCCAGCTTGTCACATATAGTAGAGAACACCTTTGAAGAAGTAGCATTGGTAAGAATATCAGCAAGTTGCTGTGAGGACGGAGTGAATATGAGAGGGAGTATCTTCTTCTATCTTCTTCTCCTAAGCATCTCTAACAAAATTGCAGTCAACTTCAATATGTTTTGTCCTCTCATGAAACACAGGATTTTGTGCAATATAAATGACAGACTGGTTGTCACAATGCATTGGCATGGATCCAGGCTGAACAAAACTAAGCTCTGACATAAACTTTCGTAGCCACACCATCTCACAAGCAGTGTGAGTCATTGCTCTATATTCGGCCTCTGCACTAGATCGTGATACTACATCTTATTTCTTACTTCTCCAAGTCACAAGATTACCTCCAACAAAAGTACAGCATCCTGAGGTAGACTTTCGGTCACCCATGTCTCCTGCGTAGCCAGCATCAGAGAAAGCTAAAATGTGAGTATGCCCACGCTTCTTATATAGCAATCCCTTGCCATGACAACTCTTAACATATGCCAAAATTTTCAGAACTGCTGTCCAATGAACATCTCTAGGTTTGTGCATAAACCTGCTCAGTACACCTACTGTAAAAGTAATATCAGGTCTGGTAACTGTCAAATATATTAACTTCCCAATTAGTCTCCTATATTGTCCATCATCATCTAGTAGAGAGGTATCATCACGCCACAAATCAATATTTGCCTCCATTAGAGTGCTTGCAGGTTTGCATTCCTAGAGACCTGCTTCTTCTAGTAAATCTAGCACATACTTCCTTTGGGACAACAATAGGCCATGCTTTTGATATGCAACTTCAATCCTAAGAAAATACTTTTGCTTTCCTATGTCCTTAGTGACAAAACGACTGTTTATATACTCCTTAGTCTCAGCTAAGGCAACAGAGTCACTCCCAGTCAGCAGAATATCATCAACATATACGGCTAAAATAACCAAACCAGTTGTGCGTCGAAAAAAGACAGAATGATCAGACTGACATTGTTGGAAACCAACATTAGAAATAACCTTGCTGAACTTATCAAACCAAGCTCGAGGACTCTGCTTTAACCCATAGATGGCCTTTCTTAGCTTGTAGATAATATTCTCCCCCTGAGCAACATACCCAGGAGGTTGCTCCATATAAACCTCATCGTCCAAATCACCATAAAGGAAAGTATTCTTCACATCTAGTTGGTGTATCGCCCAATCCATATTAACAGCCAGAGAAAAAATTTTGATGGAGTTGAGACGAGCAACGGGAGAAAAGATTTTAAAATAGTCGACGCCATATGTCTGGGTATAACCTTTAGCAACCAGGCGAGCTTTGTAACGGTCAACAGACCCATCGAGATGATATTTCAGGGTATACACTCATCTGCAACCAACCACAGTCGCTCTAGTAGGAAGAGAAACCAAGTCCCAATTTCCTCTAGAAAGTAGTACATTCATTTCTTCATCCATAGCCTGCTTCTAAGCTGGTACTAACATAGCTTCCTCATGTGATCTGGGTATAGATACAGTGGACAAGGACAAAGCAAACTGACGAAAAGATGGGTTGAGACTGTCATAAGAGATAAAAAGAGAGATAGGATATTTCGGGCAAGACCATTTACCTTTTCGAAGAGCAATGGGGATATCCAAATCAGAAGAAATAGAGGCCTCAATATGAGATGGACCGGTAGCTGGAGATGAAGATTCAGCAGGAGCAGATTCAGGGGCATGTACTTTCGGACGGCGAGAGTATGTCAGTAGAGGCTTCGGTGCAGGAGCTACAGGAGTAGGTAATGGAATAGTAGTAGGAGCAGAGGAAGGTAGTGGTACCTCTGGACACCTAATACTAGTGGAAGCAGACGAAAAATAGGGGATGGACTCAAAAAATGTGACATTAGCAGACACAAAATATTTCATGGTGGATGGATGATAACACATATAACCTTTTTGAGTACGAGAGTATCCAACAAAAACACATTTGATGGATCTAAAAGATAACTTATCCAAACCAACAGTTAAATTCTGAACAAAACACGTAGAACCAAAGACATGGGGAATCTTAGGGAATTGTTTTTTATCAGGATAAAGACAATTAAATGGTATTAAACCATCAAGGACAGAGGAAGGCATGCGATTAATCAAATAATTTACAGTGAGATCAGCATCAGACCACAAATACTTTGGAATATTCATATGTATCATCAGTATTCTAGTAACATCTAGAATATGCCTATGCTTCCTCTCAGCAACTCTATTTTGTTGTGAAGTGTGAGAGCAAGAAGTCTGATGAATAATGCTTTTAAGAGCACAAAATTTTAAAACATCACCTTTCATATATTCCAAAGCATTATTAGTACGAAGAATACAGACATAAGTAGAGAATTAAGTTTTTATTTCATTATAAAAGAGTTCAATAACGTGCGAGACCTCTGACCTCTCTTTTAACAGATAAAGCTACGTCATGCGAGAGAAATCATCAACAAAGATAATAAAATATCGAAAACCTTTCACAGAGGGAACACGATAAGGACCCCAGATATCAGAATGAACCAACTCAAAAGCAAAGCTACTACGTTTATCGACTCGACTCTGAAAAGTAGCACGATGATGCTTACCCAGTTCACAAGACTCACAACCTAAAGAGGAAATAGATGACTGAACAGAAACTACTGATCTAAGTTTTTGTAGTGAAGGATGACCCATACGTCAATACCACAATAAAATAGAGTCAGACTGTGATGCAACAAGACCAACATCTGACACACTGTCGTCCAAATAGTACATACCTCCTCTCTCATGCCCCGAACCAATCTTCATCCCAGTTGCTAGGTCCTGAAAAATATAATAAGATGAAAAGAAGGTGACTTTACAGTTATTTTGTTTTGTAAACTTGCTAATGGATAATAGGCTAACATGGAATTTGGGAACATATAACATATCAGTTAGTTTTAAAGAGGAAGTAGTATGAACTACTCCATCACCACGAACTGGAGAAAGAGTACCATCAGCAATGCAGATAGAAGAAAACTTATCAGAAATAAAGATACAAAGTGATCCTTTATACCTGTCATATGAGATGAGACTCTAGAATCTAGTACCCAGGGTTTGTAAGAAGAAGCTATGTAAGCATCCATACTTGAAGAGGATGCATAAGTAGCAGAATGAATGTTCTGAGAGAGTTCTAGCTGGCGTAACCTCTCATAATCTGCCTGAGAAATCTGAACAATATGAGCAGTAACAGCTAGACCACCAGAAGTAGTAGCAGTAATAGATGAGTGGGTCAATTCGGTATCAGCTACCTGGGCCCACTGAGGACGACCAAACTTCTCTCAGTACTTAGAAATATGATTGGTTCTCTCACAGTGACCACACTGACGTGAACCCTTATCAGATTCACCTGGCCTCCCATCAAAGGAGCCACGTCCTCCCCCCTGAATCACGACCACGATCACAACCATGATCGCGACCTCTGCCCTAACCAGAGAATATGACAGACTGATCCATTGTAGGTGAAGATGGTGCAGTAGTATCAGAAATAACACCAGTAGAGACCTACATGACTCTAAAGAATGTAGCAGTCAGTGAGGGAATGGTATCGCCACCTAATATCTGTCCTCTCACCTGGGACTGTAAAGTAGGATGCAATCCAGAAAGAAATTTGAACACTGCCAGATCTCGACGATATCCCAATAGCATCGCTGCATCAGCTACTGTAGGCTGATGCATCTCTAGTTCGTCTATCAGTCCCTTCAATTCACCAAAGAATTCCGAAACTGACTTATCTCCCTGTTTGAGCGCCAATAGTCGCTCATAAATTTCAAATACACGGGAAACATTCTTCTCGTTCCCGTACATAATCTTTATGCTGTCCCACATCTCCTTCGCAGTGGTTAAAAACATAACGCTGCTACTGATCTGTGCTTCCACACTGTTGAGAAGCCAAGTCATAACACAATAATCAGATGAGAGCCATGAATTATAGGTGGAATCTGAGGTTGGTGGTGGAGATGCCAGAAAATGTGGTAGTTTGCTCTGAGCGCCAATGAAGATGCGAAAAACTTGTGCCCAAAGCAGATAGTTTGCACCATTCAATTTAATAGTAGTCCCCAAGACTACCTTGGGCGCAGAGGTCTCACCAGCAACAATAGAAGGAGCAGTAGAGGAGATGTCCGACATCGAAGTAGTAGTCAATTTTTTTTGAGCAACAATAGGAGACATATAGTAGTCAAATAGATAGATTAGTAGTAGAGATCCGTTATTGAAACATAAACTAAGAGCAGATCAGGAGCAGGATTAGATGTAGATAGTCATGCTCTTATGCCACGTAGGCGAGATCATCTGAGGGAGAGAGCCCTGGCTTTTGTTTGCATAAAGGCTTAATTTTTATATTCTTGTTTCTCGAATGAAACAAAAATAAAAGTGAAATATCTCAACAACGTGAGATAGACACTCTTCCTCTCATCAGTTATATGACTGAAATGTCGAGGGATACAATCGTCCTCTCATCAGTTCGAAGACTGAGATGTCGAGGGAATAGGCAACACGCTGTAGGTGACACTGTAGCAGCGACACTGTAGCAGCAGTGCTGTAGCGGCGGCGGCGGCTAGCGGCGGCAAGGAGAAGAGGCGGCAGTGGCTAGGGTTTTTGAATGAGGATTTGTGACGGCTAGGGTTTCATGCTCTGATACCATGTAGAAAGAGATAATAGAGAAAGCAAAACCCTAACTTATTGTTTATTGAGATAATAAAAGAAATATATATAGCCATACAAATAGGGTTAAGGTTAACGGGTAATAGCCCATTAACCTAATACCCAATACTTAATTTAACAAAAAGCATAATGCATTAGTTCAACTATATACTTGTTTCTCTCTTAGGCCATTAGCACGCTATAAAAACAGCACTCCAAGATGTAGCACTACAAACCTACGCTTCAAATTCACACTGAGCTATCTCAAGCTGAAACAAGTTAATCTGTATCTGAAAGGGTTGAAAACCACGAGGTAAAGATAACATGCACACTTAATAAATGCAACTGTTACTAGTTAACTAGAGAAGTTTGAAATGGTAACTATTAATTTTATACAAACTTTAAGCATAAGTCAGAGTTATCTCAAGTATGTACACACAAGTATGCTAGGTGCAAATAGCCAAATCATGTATAAACTGTATAAGGTATTCCCAATATATTTTTAACTTTTACCTTTCAAATGTTTTCCCAGCATGGCCGAGGTATGCCAGTTCCTATGGCGAAAAGGGCCGATCCCCTCAAGCAAGATCAATCTACATCGCATTTTCATAGTCCTACAGCTTGTCATTCTTGTCTTCTTCTTCTTTCTTTTCAAATCATGGCTCCAGCCAGAGATGCCTATCCCCTTTGGCTCACCTCAGTTATCTGCGAGATCTGGTTTGCTGCTCCTTGATCTTTGACCAGTTACCCAAATGGTTCCCCGTCCCTCGTGAAACCTATCGAATTTGTCACTTATTAGTGAAGAGTCTCGAAGTCAAGGTTTTATAATGTTTAGTTAACGAGTTCTTGAGCTATTAGCTTACATAAAAAAAGACAACATTATGATTGACAAGATCATGGAAAAATGTCGTCTAACCTTTGTGGGAACTGTACATAGGAGAACCCCTTTGGAAGCACATCAAAGGCTCAAACCTGCAATCATGAATCTAAAGATAAAAAGGTGTCAGAAGCATGTGGACTTATTTAGTACAACCTCAATAAGTAAATTCCATAGTGTAAATGGCCTGCTTCTTATGATGTTGACCCAGGCCTCCACTCACTTCATTTTGATCTCTTTTAACATGCATCCTCGAGTTCAACTGTCCTCAATCTACACAAGCAGCTACTACACTTTGAGGATGGTCGTGTGATGAAGTAAATTAATTCTCCAAAATACAAGAGCAACACCATGGCGATATGAGCAGTGAAAAAGTGAGCAACCCTTATACTTTAAGAGTGATACATGATGAAGATTCATTGTGTAGGGGCTGTTTGGATTGTTTCCCATTTTATTGGGAAACATCATTCCATGTAAGAAACCCAAGTTTTGAGCTTTCCAAAGTTTTCTAAGAAATAAATTGTTGGTGTTCGGTTCACACATAAAACATAGTGAGAAACCAATTTAAACATTTTTCCTTTGGTTGGTTGGTATCTAAGAAAAGGGGAAAACTATTGTTGATTAGACATTTTTTACTTTTCTTGTGTTTGATTGGTATTAAAGTTTATAGGGAAAAATGTATATAGTCACCATGGTAAGTTTACCTCTCACTAAAGACAAATTTATTTGTGACCGTTATGGGTGGTAATCTTACCAAAAGAAAAGTGCGAAAATAACATATTAAACCAGTAAATAACCGAATTCATCATAAGTACCCGTTTGACATTAAAAATCATATGAAACCTGTAACAACATGATTGATCATAACTGTTATGAACTACATACATGAATTAGCAGAAAATTCTCACGAAACCTATAAAAAACATGATTCAACATAACAACACGTATAACATGAAAATTCAAGAATCCAAAAATGTAAATAACCAGATTGTGCATAACTCGTATGAAAATACCTGTTTGATATGGACAATCACACAAAACCTATAATAACATAATTATTCATAATTGTTATGAACTACGATTGATATGGACAATCACACAAAACCTGTAATAACATAATTATTCATAATTGTTATGAACTACGTACCTGAATTAGCGAAAAATTCTCACGAAACTAGTAAATAAATAACCATATTACTCATAAATACATATATGACATGGAAAATTACACCAAACCTAGAAATACCAAACATGTAAATAATTGAGACAGAGTAGTTGAGTCAAATATAAGAAACAAAATCAGTTAGGTTTCAAAACCATGAGCGCTTCAAAACCACGAGCAAAACCAGCAGAAAATTTAATGATCCAAATAAATATTGTCAGATTCAACATCCAACCACCAACTAAATGTACCAGTCCATATGGCATATACATCTATAAAACGCAATGTTTGTATATCAAATGCTAACCGGAAAAAAAGATGAGTAAGAAAAGTAGAGATATTGGTGAATCTTCATCCGCACCATCATCAAATGCAGGAATATTTGAAACATTTATGATAAAAAATGGAGCTATTTATTTTAATGTCAATTTACTCTATTTTTTATCTCAGCGTGGAAGGATTACTAAACCTAAATATCCAACCACCTTTGAAGAATGGATTGCCTACACAGATGAAGATAGAGAGTAAAATGAGATATGAGATATCATGGAATTAGCAGAAATTATGCTAAGAGCTAATGCTATAAAAGTTAGAGGCCGAAACGAAAATTAATAGTGTCCTTATTGCAAGGTTATGCCCAACATGAACTGGAACAAAAATGATCTCCTAACACATGCGCATGAAGATAGTTACAATGAAACTATGGCCAATCTGAGCAAGGATTGTATTGGGGAGCATCGTGAACTATAAATCTATTTACAATCATTAAAACAAAAGCAATGACATGTACTACTTTGCTATTACCGTGTATTGCTTTGCTATTTTATGCATGTTGAAATTTGAATGAACTTTATGACTAAAAATCATTTGAAAACATTCTTTGATATCACACAAAATAGACTAGCCATATGTATATGGAACTTATGGCTAAGGGCTCATAATTTAGTCAATATCATCATTGTTAGTCATCCAGTGCAATGTCAATAAACATTATGTTACTAATCTCAAAATTTTTGACGATCATCATAGCCTAAATGTAAATAAGTCACTAATTAAAACTCATGAAATGACAACCAAATACCTTTATAACCCACAGTAATAGCCATCCAATGCAGATACATTGTAGGTTGCTCACATACAATATTTATTCAGTTGTCATGTATATAGTGACTTATAAGGTTCTTGCAAACACAAGTTCAATGTAAAATTAGTATTCTAAATATACACATAAAGTTGGTAAATATTCATATGAAACCATAAGCTCAAAGTAAAAGCACAACTAAAATGAAAGACATATAAATAATTACTACCTATTACAAGAATATGTTCCATCATCATAATGTTCCATAAACCCAAAATATAGCGTCGACATATTGTTCAAAATAAAATATTTTCCCCCTAAATTAAGTAAGTCTAGTCTTTCACCGAAAATAAGTGGATTTAACAAGCATGTGAGAAGTGAGAATCACAAAATACCACACGAACCCATATTCATATCGTTCTTCGGTCCTTGCTGAACAGGAATGAATTAATCATCTCTTTTTGACCAACTGGAGATATACCCATAAAAAGTCTTGATTCATTCTCATTCACAAAGAGACGATGGTAGAATGCATCTAGCTTATCAACACTAAAGTCTTGTAAATGAGCATATACGACATTGGATAACTTTTCGGTCCAATGCATATTTACAAACTTCATTGATGCGCTAAATATTTTCATCTTATCCACCATTTGTTGTATGAGCTCATTATCTAGGTTGGTCCTACGAACCTTTCCCTTGCTAACACATGACTTTGCCTTAGAAGTTGATGAGGTGGGTGCTTCCTTTGGTGGAGGAGTGTCCTCATCATCTAAAGTGTGCACTTGAGGGGATTGATCGGTAGGGAAAGGTGAGTCATGATCATCTCCAAGATTAATGGGCTTGCTACGACTAAACTTTTTCCAAATATTGTTAGCAAAGTCCCCTCTAGCTTGATCCTCCCCGATGATGAGTGCAAGATCATCATAATGCACCAAGGATTTATTGACGCACTCCCCAAGCTTAGCATAAGTGATTCTCTTGTCCTGAAAAAGTATGTGTATTAATTAAATGAAAATGAGAGAAGGAGAAAAATAGACAATGAAAATGCAACAATGGCTTATTTACCTCAATCCACCTATCCAAACGCTCAATGTGTTCAATTCTACTTCTCTTTTGTTTTCTTTTTTCCTCACTTGGTCCACTATGTATTGATCTATGCCTAGACTGCATTATCCTCATGAATGTAAATACTATAACAAAAACAGATAGTGCAGCCCCTTAGCAAATGTTAACAAGACTTTCTTCATCCATAAATTCCCCATCACCATCCATCTACGATACAAACATCAAATTAAAATAATTAATATGGCTAGTAAGCATTCATGAAAGTAATGGTAATGAAGTAAATTGTGAATAACCAATCAACCGTACGCAATGTCAATAATCAAATCACCTATCAAAATGGCACGACAAATAGATATAAACAGATACATAAAACTTAAGAATAGTTCACAGTGAACTCAATAATATGATGGAAAGAGGGATTTAACACCAAATAATAACTCAAAGATATACGATAAATCAAGTCAAAATAAGCATAATATGCAAGACATGTTATCAACATGGACTAAGGAATTTCCCAATATTCTTTTCAAAACAAATGCTAAGGGTTGCATCAATTCTACCAAGAGCTATTGTAACATTTCTTATACGAGTAGAGAGGGAAACTTGGAAGAATATAACATCTAGTGATTGATTAATTGATGATATCTAATAGTTAGATATGATTGATTGATGATATATAATAATTGGATACCTATGTGTTATTGAAAAATAGTTAGATATTGATGTGAAGCTGACCAAGCATCCCTAAATGAAATTCCCAAATAAACCCAAAACACTGGGTAAAATGCTAAAGCTTCTTAGTAGAATACACTGGAATTGTGATAAAGACTTTGCTAGTCTACTGTTACCCAAGACCAAGAGCAAAAAAAAATCACATAATAAAATTATGGAGTAATCTAGAAGAACTGAAAATATAGACTTAATTATATATTAACACACAATAATACAATCCTCAATAAGAAATTAATGGAAGAAACAATGTTACAGAAGGCGCTAGGTAGACTAGGTGTTTGAGCCAGCACCTAGCGCCTAGACGCCTAGGCAACGCCCAGGCGTTTGGCTATTTTTTTAAATTATTTATTATAATAATTAATAAAAATATGAATTAAATTCATGTAAATTTGTAAAAAATTAGATAGCAATCTTAGATCCACAATAAACCATGCATACTTAAATACTACATAGCTAAAATAATAACAAACAAGGTTATAAAAAGCGCTAGATAGCCTAGACGTTGGACCCGATGCCTAGAGCCTAGGAGGTTTTATTTTTTATTTTTTAATTACAACAATTGATACTAAATGTTAATGTTACAGAAAGCTTAGGTGTCCAACTGCTGTCTAGACGGATTTCTTTCTTTATTTAAGTGGTGGTCGAGGAGGTTTTGCTGAAGGCCGGAGGAGCTAGTTGATGTGTTCATATTTAAGGGTTAAAGGAATTTGAAGGAGCTCGGCGGACGTGGATGCTGCAACACAGAAAATCACGATCAATACCTAAAGGGTGCAGTCCACGTAAGCAAAAAATGCTCCATTAAACACTCCAAAACTCTAGGTGGACAGCCTAGGTACCACCCAGACGCTAGACGCTAGTTAGGCGGCCTAGATACTACCTAGGCCTAGGCGTATGGCTAGGCGGACTTGGTAGAGGCTTTTTAAAACAGTGAGAAGAATCAAATTAATACTATTAAGACCAAGCAATTAGGATAAAGACTTTGTTATTGGTTATTGCAAAGTTCTATCGGGAGCAAAACAAACAAATGTCTGCTAATATATTGTAAAATGAAATGATTAAGGTGAGATGTAACAAGAAGGCTGGTGATGGCCAAATGCTCTCAATTCATGGGATAGCACAAATTGAGCAATGGAAATGGGACATGATAAGTTGATAACTTGGGTGATTGCAGCCCTTACCCAAACAATTTGTTACATAACTCATAAATGTAGCAAAGAGCTTTACTCTCAAAGAACAATTATTCCCAATGCATTTAGAAGGGGGAAAACCGCAAGATCAAAGACATATTGCTATAAAAAATCAATATTTGCACAAATAATACCTGAAATTGCAAAATTTGCACAAATCAAGCAACAATCACAGCGAATCCCTAAGAAAGGCGTCGCCTTTTTTCGAGATCCAACAAAAATCGAAAGAAATCGGCAACCCTACTGAGATCCAAGGTAGGCTAAAACTTTAAGCATAAGTCAGAGTTATCTCAAGTATGTACACGCAAGTATGCTAGGTGCAAAACGATTCACTATTATATAGCTCAGGATGGCAAGAAAAGTAATCCACATGTATAGCCAAATCACGTATAAACTGTATAACGTATTCCCAATATACTTTTAACTTTTACCTTTCAAATATTTTCCCAGCATGGCCGAGGTATGCCAGTCCCTATGGCGAGAAGTGCCGATCCCCTCAAGCAAGATCAGTCTACATCGCATTTTCATAGTCCTACGGCTTGTCATTCTTGTCTTCTTCTTCTTTCTTTTACAAATCATGGCTCCAGTCAGAGATGCCTATCCCCTTTGGCTCACCTCAGTTATCTGCGAGATCTGGTTTGCTGCTCCTTGAACTTTGACCAGTTACCCAAATGGTTCCCTGTCCCTCGTGAAACCTATCGAATTTGTCACTTATTAGTGAAGAGTCTCGAAGTCAAGGTTTTATAATGTTTAGTTAACGAGTTCTTGAGCTATTAGCTTACATAAAAAAAGACAACATTATGATTGACATATCGATCATGGAAAAATGTCATCTAACCTTTGTGGGAACTGTACATAGGAGAACCCCTTTGTAAGCACATCAAAGGCTCAAACCTGCAATCATGAATCTAAAGATAAAAAGGTGTCAGAAGCATGTGGACTTATTTAGTAGAACCTCAATAAGTACATTCCATAGTGTAAATGGCCTGCTTCTTATGATGTTGACCCAGGCCTCCACTCACTTCATTTTGATCTCTTTTAACATGCATCCTCGAGTTCAACTGTCCTCAATCTACACAAGCAGCTACTACTTTGAGGATGTTCGTGTGATGAAGTAAATTAATTCTCCAAAATACAAGAGCAACACCATGGCGATATGAGCAGTGAAAAAGTGAGCAACCCTTATACTTTAAGAGTGATACATGATGAAGATTCATTGTGTAGGGGCTGTTTGGATTGTTTCCCATTTTATTGGGAAACATCATTTCATGTAAGAAACCCAAGTTTTGAGCTTTCCAAAGTTTTCTAAGAAATAAATTGTTGGTGTTCGGTTCACACATAAAACATAGTGAGAAACCAATTTAAACATTTTTCCTTTGGTTGGTTGGTATCTAAGAAAAGGGGAAAACTATTGTTGATTAGACATTTTTTACTTTTCTTGTGTTTGATTGGTATTAAAGTTTATAGGGAAAAATGTATATAGTCACCATGGTAAGTTTACCTCTCACTAAAGACAAATTTATTTGTGACCGTTATGGGTGGTAATCTTACCAAAAGAAAAGTGCGAAAATAACATATTAAACCGGTAAATAACCGAATTCATCATAAGTACCCGTTTGACATCAAAAATCATATGAAACCTGTAACAACATGATTGATCATAATTGTTATGAACTACATACATGAATTAGCAGAAAATTCTCACGAAACCTATAAAAAACCCGAGTCAACATAACAATACGTATAACATGAAAATTCAAGAATCCAAAAATGTAAATAACCAGATAGTGCATAACTCGTATGAAAATACCTGTTTGATATGGACAATCACACAAAACCTAATTATTCATAATTATGAACTACATTTGATATGGACAATCACACAAAACCTGTAATAACATAATTATTCATAATTGTTATGAACTACGTACCTGAATTAGCGAAAAATTCTCACGAAACTTGTAAATAAATAACCATATTACTCATAAATACATATATGACATGGAAAATTATACCAAACCTAGAAATACCAAACATGTAAATAATTAAGATTGAGTAGTTGAGTCAAATATAAGAAACAAAATCAGTTAGGTTTCAAAACCATGAGCGCTTCAAAACCACGAGCAAAACCAGCAAAAAATTTAATGATCCAAATAAATATTGTCAGATTCAACATCCAACCACCAACTAAACGTACCAGTCCATATACATCTATAAAACGCAATGTTTGTATACCAAATACTAACCCGAAAAAAAGATGAGTAAGAAAAGTAGAGATATTGGTGAATCTTCATCCGCACCATCATCAAATGCAGGAATATTTGAAACATTTATGATAAAAAATGGAGCTATTTATTTTAATGTCAATTTACTCTATTTTTTTTATCTCAGCGTGGAAGGATTACTAAACCTAAACATCCAACCACCTTTGAAGAATAGATTGCCTACACACATGAAGATCGAGAGTAAAATGAGATATGGAATATCATGGAATTAGCAAAAATTATGCTAAGAGCTAATGCTATAAAAGTTAGAGGTCGAAACGAAATTGATAGTGTACCTATTGCAAGGTTATGCCCAACATGAACTGGAACAAAAATGATCTCCTAACACATGCACATGAAGTTAGTTACAATGAAATTGTGGTCAATCTGAGTAAGGATTGTATTGGGGAGCATCGTGAACTATAAATCTATTACAATCATTAAAATAAAAGCAATGACATGTACTACTTTGCTAATACCGTGTACTAAATCATTTGAAAACATTCTTTGATATCACACAAAATAGACTAGCCATATGTATATGAAACTTATGGCTAAGAGCTCAGAATTTAGTCAATATTATCATTGTTAGCCATCCAGGGCAATGTCAATAAACATTGTAGGTTACTAATCTCAAAAATTTTGACGATCATCATAGCCTAAAAATAAATAAGTCACTAATAAAACTCATGAAATGACAACCAAATACCTTCATAACCCACAGTAATAGCCATCCAATACAATGTAGATACATTGTAGGTTGCTCACATACAATATTTATTCAGTTGTCATGTATATAATGACTTATAAAGTTCTTGCAAGCACAAGTTCAATGTAAAATTAGTATTCTAAATATACACATAAAGTTGGTAAATATTCATATGAAACCATAAGCTCAAAGTGAAAGCACAACTAAAATGAAAGGCATATAAATAATTACTACCTATTACAATAATATGTTCCATCATCATACTGTTCCATAAACCAAAAATATAGCATCGACATATTGTTCAAAATCAAATATTTCCCCCCTAAATTAAGTAAGTCTAGTCTTTCACCAAAAGTAAGTGGATTTAACAAGCATGTGAGAAGTGAGAATCACAAAATACCACACGAACCCATATTCATATCGTTCTTCGGTCCTCGCTAGACAGGAATGAATTAATCATCTCTTTTTGACCAACTGGAGATATACCCATAAAAAGTCTTGATTCGTTCTCATTCACAAAGAGACGACGGTAGAATGCATCTAGCTTATCAACACTAAAGTCTTGTAAATGAGCATATACGACGTTGGATAACTTTTCGGTCCAATGCATATTTACACACTTCATTGATGCGCTAAATATTTTCATCTTATCCACCATTTGTTGCATGAGCTCATTATCTAGGTTGGTCCTACGAATCTTTCCCTTGCTAGCACATAACTTTGCCTTAGAAGTTGATGAGGTGGGTGCTTTCATAGGTAGAGGAGTGTCCTCATCATCTAAAGTGTGCACTTGAGGGGATTGATCGGTAGGCAAAGGTGAGTCAAGATCATCTCCAAGATTAATGGCCTCGCTACGACTAAACTTTTTCCAAGTATTGTTAGCAAAGTCCCCTCTAGCTTGATCCTCCCCGATGATGAGTGCAAGATCATCATAATGCACCAAGGATTTATTGACGTACTCCCCAAGCTTAGCATAAGTGATTCTCTTGTCCTGAAAAAGTATGTGTATTAATTAAATGAAAATGAGAGAAGGAGAAAAATAGACAATGAAAATGCAACAATGGCTTATTTACCTCAATCCACCTATCCAAACACTCAATGTGTTCAATTCTACTTCTCTTTTGTTTTCTTTTTTCCTCACTTGGTCCACTATGTATTGATCTATGCCTAGACTGCATTATCCTCATGAATGTAAATACTATAACAAAAACAGATAGTGCAGCCCCTTGGCAAATGTTAACAAGACTTTCTTCATCCATAAATTCTCCATCACCATCCATCTACGATACAAACATCAAATTAAAATAATTAATATGGCTAGCAAGCATCCATGAAAGTAATGGTAATGAAGTAAATTGTGAATAACCAATCAACCGTACGCAATGTCAATAATCAAATCACCTATCAAAATGGCACGACAAATAGATATAAACAAATACATAAAACTTAAGAATAGTTCACAGTGAACTCAATAATATGATGGTAAGAGGGATTTAACACCAAATAATAACTCAAAGATATACGATAAATCAAGTCAAAATAAGCATAATATGCAAGACATGTTATCAACATGGACTAAGGAATTTCCCAATATTCTTTTCAAAACAAATGCTAAGGGTTGCATCAATTCTACCAAGAGCTATTGTAACATTTCTTATACGAGTAGAGAGGGAAACTTGGAAGAATATAACATCTAGTGATTGATTAATTGATGATATATAATAGTTGGATATGATTGATTGGTGATATATAATAGTTGGATACCTATGTGTTACTGAAAAATAGTTGGATATTGATGTGAAGCTGACCAAGCATCCCTAAATGAAATTCCCAACTAAATCCAAAACACTTGGTAAAATGCTTAAGCTTCTTAGTAGAATACACTAGAATTGTGATAAAGACTTTGCTAGTCTACTGTTACCCAAGAGTCAAAAAAAAACACATAATAAAATTCTGGAGAAATCTAGAAGAATTGAAAATATAAAGTCTTAATCATATCTTAACACACAATAATACAATTCTCAATAAGAAATTAATGGAAGAATCAATGTTACAGAAGGCGTTAGGCAGACTAGGCGTTTGAGCCAGCGCCTAGACGCCTAGTTGCCTAGGCGTTTGACTATTTTTTAAGTTATTTAAATATAATAATTGGTAAAAATATGAATTAAATTCATGTAAATTTGTAAAAAATTAGATAGCAATCTTAGATCCATAATAAACCATGCATACTTTACTACTACATAGCCAAAATAATAACTAACAAGGTTATAGAAAGCGCTAGGAAGCCTAGGCGTTGGACCCGATGCCTAGAGCCTAGGAGGTTTTATTTTTTATTTTTTAATTACAACAATTGACACTGAGTGCTAATGTTACAGAAAACTTAGGTCGGACTGTTGTCTAGGCGAATTTTTTTCTTTATTTAAGTCGTGGTCGAGGAGGTTTTGCTGAAGGCCGAAGGAGGTAGTGGATGTGTTCATATTTAAATGTTAAAAGAGTTTGAATGATGTCGGAGGACGTGGAGGTTGCAACATAAAAAATCATGATCAATGCCTAAAGGATGCAGTCCACGTAAGCAGACAATGCTCCCCTAAACACTCCAAAAATCTAGGTAGGCAGCCTAGGTACCACCTAGGCGCTAGACGCTAGTTAGGCGGTCTAGATACCACCTAGGCCTAGGCGTATGGCTAGGCGGACTTGGTAGAGGCTTTTTAAAACAGTGGGAAGAATCGAATTAATACTACCAAGACCAAGCAATTAGGTTAAAGACTTTGTTATTGGTTATTGCAAAGTTCTATCGGGAGCAAAACAAACAAATGTCTGCTAATATCTTGTAAAATGAAATGATTAAGGTGAGATGTAACAAGAAGGCTGGTGATGGCAAAATGCTCTCAATTCATGGGATAGCACAAATTGAGCAATGGAAATGGGACATGATAAGTTGATAACTTGGGTGATTGCAGCCCTTACCCAAACAATTTGTTACATAACTCATAAATGTAGCAAAGAGCTTTACTCTCAAAGAACAATTATTCCCAATGCATTTAGAAGGGGGAAAACCGCAAGATCAAAGACATATTGCTATAAAAAATCAATATTTGCACAAATAATACCTGAAATTGCAAAATTTGCACAAATCAAGCAACAATCACAGCGAATCCCTAAGAAAGGCGTCGCCTTTTTTCGAGATCCAACAAAAATCGAAAGAAATTGGCAACGCTACTGAGATCCAAGGTAGGCTAAAGGGGGAATCACAAGCATAAAAAAACTGAGGCGCGAAAAGAGAAACAGCGGGAAACGGTGATAACCATAGCCCGATTTCCCCTGAATTTTTGTAGACATGACAAAAGGACACAAGAGATGGGGTTTACATCCATTTCCGCTCGATTTGGAAGGAAATCGAGGGAAGAAAATTGGCTTAGGTGGAGCTCTTTTCCGCCGCTTCAAACCCTAGCTCCCTCCCTGAACCACACACAAACAAAGAAACCATGGGAAACAAAAAGTCCTATCTGGGGTCTTTTTAAGGGAACCAAACAGCCCCTAAAAGAAAAAATACTTAGGAATCAAGAAGCATAAGATTAACCCATTGAACGAGCGGTTAAACCCATGGTAGGTGTATTTGCAAAATAAAAAATTGAAACAAGAAATCCAACGAAAGTCCAATGAAAATCCACCCAGTGACTCTCTTGAACTCTTACGCTACATTGAATGCAAGAATGAAGACAGAATATAACCCTAATTTAGAGTGAAGAAACCAACAGCTACAAGTTTTATACACAATAAATAAAAGAGCTCGCCCTTTCTCTCTTGTGGAATCCACCAACAAAATCCCCGCCCACATCAAACCCTACTATGACTTTTCTTAGAAATAGCACTCAAAAAAACCCTAATAAAATGATGAGGAATACGCTTACTTGAGATTTTTCTTCGATGAAGCTGAAACCTGGGGCTTTTTTTCTTGAAAGATTGCTTCTTGAGATCTTCCTCCTCCGTCGAATTCGTCGACGTCGCTCTTTCCCGTCGTCCTCTAAGATCGTAAAAGGAAATATAGAAATAAAAAATAAAAATAAAAGTAAAAAATAAAAAGAAAAGAAGAAGGCGGTTTTTGAAATTTTATTAGCAAAAGAACAAATTTTTACTGTAGACCCAAACTAAGTTTTTATTACTAAAATAGACACATTTTTTTTAAATTACCAAAATCAACCCATTTTATGCCACGTAAGCTTAATCACATTTCTTAATTAGTTGGAGTTAGCAATCCTGACTGTTAAGGATATTAAAAATTGGGTTTAAAACTTCTAATTGGGGTTTAACAACTCCTAAACAGTCGGGGTTGGCAACCCCGACTAATTAGGAAATGGGATTATGCTTACGTGGCATAAAATGTGTCGATTTTGGTAACTAAAAAAAATGGGTCGATTTTGGTAATAAAAACTTGGTTTGGGTCTACAGTGAAAATTTGTTCTTAGCAAAATATACACCTTTTTTATCGATTTTGTAAAATATAATTCTTAAAATATAAAGAAGCAGTAGTTCCGTATAGTTAGTGTTAGCTAATAAAATGCTAATTAAACTGTAACAAATATATAATATTAATTAAATTTTATTAGGGAGAAATTAAGCATTAATAGATACACGGTACTAGTAGTCTCCTACATTCTAAAACTTTATTTTTTGCAAAATTAACCTCTTTTTCTTCTTTTGATAAAAAAATGATTTTGCTAATTGTATCCACAAAATATCGATTTTGCTAATAAAATTTCAAAAATGTTCTTTTAAAAAAAAAATTCTCCTCATCGAAATTGAATTAGCTGACTTACTGTTGGGCCGGGTAGGCTCGTGAAGTTAAAGAATCCGCGATCATCTCAAGTGAACGATAAAATTAGTAAAATCAACCTCTTTTTTTGATTTTGTAAAATATAATTTTTAAAATATAAAAGAGCAGTAGTTCCTTATTGCTAAGGTTGGCTAATAAAATGCTAATTAAACTTTAACAAATACATAAGATTAATTAAACTTTAGGCATTACTAAATACACCACTAGTAGTCTTATATATTCTGAAGTTTTATTTTTTGCAAAATCAACTTCTTTCCCTTCTTTTAGCTAAAAATAATAATTTTGCTAATTGTATCTGCAAAAAAGTCGATTTTGCTAATAAAATTTTAAAAATGTTATTTTTTTTAAATTCTCATTGTCAAAATTGAATTAGCTGGCTTACTGTTGGGCCGGGTCAGCTCGTGAAGTTAAAGAATCCGCGATCATCTTAAGTAGCAACAAAGAAGAAAAATATATAAGAAGAGCTCATACGTCATGGAGGCCCAATTAAGCAGGCCCAGAAGAGTCCATGGGCCATACGTATTTATAAGTAGAAAGTAGCGTTACATCTACGCCACGCGTATACTCATCCGCGTTTATTTTCCGCGTATATCTCACCCGCGTTTATTTTCCGCGTATATCTCACGCGTATATTCTCAAACCTCATATTTTCACTCGTATGCGCTTGGCACGTTCTTTTTGGTTAAACCTAGGACAAAATTTGAAAATCATCCTATTTACAAAAAAAAATCGTAAATTCCGACCTATTCTAAAAAAATTGTCAAAACTGTCGGTTTTGACAAAATATGTTGCGAAACTTCACGGGACTTCAAATCCCGTGACAAAATATGTTGCGAAACTTCACAGGACTTCAAGTCCCGTGAAGTTTTGTTATGTACAAAAACTTCACGGGACTTGAAGTTTCGTGAAGTTTCGGAAGATTTTTCTTCAAAACCGATCTAGTTTCAGCCCGACAGCTGAAACTGAGTCGGTTTTCACAAATATTTTGTGAATGGGTCGATTTTTGCAATTATTTTCTCAAATATAATGATTTTCAAAATTTGTCCTTAAATCTATTCTCAAAGGAGGCTAAGGGAGTAAATAAGATAATCTTTTGCATTATTGGTCTCTAGAAGAACTGCACAACATATTACAAATAATACTAACATGAGTTATTTAGATAAAATAAAACTAGTTTGCATATACTCGTAACAGTTAAACTTTTTTCATATTTATAATAAAGGGTTAACGACATAACAAAACTAAATATATTTGTTTTTTTTTCAATGGACAAAACTAAATATTTTTAGGGTCTTGGATAACAGCTAGTAATTTGGATTCGAATTGGTTAAAAAAAATTGTTTGGAATAACAAACATCAATTTAAATCTTACTCGAGCTGCTAACATATTAAAATATTACTTATAGTGTCGATTAGATAAATAAAGTTGGTTTATTAGGTAAACTCATATTTCAAAATTTCAAATTACTCATGAACAACAAAGCTAAACTTTTTTGACGCTTTGGATAACCAATCTGTATCTGAATTGGAGTGGTAAAATAGTGCTAATTAACACTAGTATCACTAGTAGTAGTATAGATAAACTCATTAATTCAAATACTCAACAAAACTCATAAGTTGAGTTATAAACTCACAACTGTTATCAAATTCATCAAACATCAAACCCCAAATTATCTACAGCCCCCTGAGAGTTCAAACTGAAAAAAATAATAATTCTCAAACAATTTTCCTGCAGCTAGGAATATGGCGAATCAAGAAGACGAAGCTTCACCTTTTGAAATTTGCATGTTAGATCTAAAACTTGAGATCTAAATCATATAGCCATGATTAATTCAAAGAGATTAACAAGAATCATAAAAGAGCGGAAGCTTATACCTGAATCCATTGATTAAGCTTGATTTGGGTTTTGGATCTTCTAACCTTAGGGTTTTCTCTAGAGCCGAATTTCTCTTTTAGATGGGGTGAAGAGAATTAGAGAATGTAACCCTAGGTTAGGGACCATAACCCCTTATTTATAGGTGTTGTACTTTTACAATTTGACCCCTCAATAAATCACAATTACAACCTGGTATCTGCACATATAACCCCATGATTTATTTAAATACCCATTAATCCAACTTAATTGATCACTTTAGTGGGTTATCCTGAAAAGATAGCAATACACATTGATTAATCATATGTGCCCACAATTAGATTTATTAGATTAAATCTAACACTGCAAAGACGAAAGTGATAGCGATCCGAACACATTGCCTGTTAGTTTCAAATTTCTGCCTTCAGACGGACTGACCGATAATACAAAATACCTGAGGACTAAGGTCCTAGAGCTCGCAGGTTATATTTCATCGAAAATTTTCTGCATCTCTTTCCTTCTTTCCTTTTCCCTATTTCTTTTCGATCTGCAATAACAAAAAAACCTCCATAACAAAATTAGTAGTTTAATTTACGATCATGTTTTTTCCCCTTTGTTTTTTTTTTTGGCGAAAATCGGGATAACATGAAGGGGGTTGTTTATTATGCTAACGAAAAACATTCATGTTGGTGTGTTTCCATCACATATGCAGATAAAGAGCAAGAGGAAAACTAGCGCTTTTTACCGCCGAGCAAAAGGAAGTATGAGAAAGGGAGTAGGCCAGGCCGAGCAGCGTTTGGAGGATGTTGGAAGGCTGCTGATGCAGATAAACTGATGGAGAACTACACAGGGGCCAAGAGACCTGGTTCCGTCGCCGCGAGCCAAATAAACCAACATGAACCGGTTAACCCAGATCGCCTAGCACCAATGAAAAGACCCAGATTTCGTCCCGACCTGAACCAAATCCAATCTGAGGAACTTAAACCTGAGCCCCTGAACCTAATCTGGTTGCGACCCAGATAAACCAACTGAACCGATCAACCTGACCCAACCAAACCCGGATAGCCTGCCGCCAAAGAAAAGACCCAGACCCATTGAACCCGCACGAATTCTCTGGCTGTTTGATGATATAAACCTACTTCTCTCAGTGATATTTGATCAATCCGAGCCAGACTTTCAGCAGCAGCAACATAAACCAAGGCGCGATTCAGTTACCAACTCAGGACTTGGTCGATCTAAGTTTTTTTTCCAGCCTGCAGGCACCTCAAAATTTAGTTTAAAGAGTGCCGCAGCATTGAGATTGCAAATATCTGGATGTACCTAGATTAAGACAAATGCTGTATATTTTCAAAATAGTTTCATGCATGATTTTCTATCTTTTGATCCATATTCGTTATTATATATTTAATTTCGAGTAGGAATTTTACTTGTACAACAATTCACAAAAGACTTCGATTCGAAATTTCATTGTTCTAATGAATAATATGTGCCACTCATTCTTGAAACACATACTACTGAATTATAACCATCTAGCCTCTTTGACGTTTCGTACTTCATCTGTTGTTTGATCCTCATAATGATTTGTCAGCTCAGAGGGTTTGTAGGGAGAAGCCAAATCTTTTCTTCATTCTTCTCTGTTTAAAAGGGTTGATATGCAAATTAACCCTTTGGTAGTTGGAGTTTTCTGTAAAAAGATATAGCACAAAAAAGCCAGTAAAGGTCTTTTAGAAGTGCAGATGAACCACACTTCTTATCAAATTAATATATATATATATATATATATATATATGACTCCTGGTCCAAATACGTTTAAAGTAGTCCAAATTTAAAACTACAGCGAGTTGGATAATGCTACAAAATTAATTCAGATAAACTCATAATTCAAATTACTTGTAAATTTAAAAGTTGAGACGAACATACAATCAGTTAATAACAGTAGTTTATATAAACCAAAAACTAATTCAGATAAACTGATAATTCAAACTGCTTGTAAATTTAAAAGTAAAGATAAACCAACACCATGAATTTGAATCATAGTCCTAGAGGGTTAAAAATTCCTGGGCTGGATAACTATCAATTTAAATCTGAATTGAACTGTTAAAATTAATATGAAAATATTACTTAATATTAGCTTAGATAAACCAAAAGCTAATTCAGATAAACTCAAAATTTTCAAGTTACTCATCAACATACAAACTAAAAGTGGTTTGAAGCTTGGACAAGTACCAATTCGGAAATCCAAATTGGCACGGTAAAATACTACAAATATTACTAAATTTCAAATTACTCGTCAGCATACAGAGTAAAAGAATCTTTAGGCTTGGAGAGCAAATACCAATTTGAATCCAAAGTAAAATACTGCAAATATTACTAATGTCAGCAGTAAAAATAAACTAAAACTAGTTTAGACCCATAGTCCAGCTACTCATATAACTTAAAATTGAGATAAACCACAACCCTTTCAAATTCATCCAACATCAAACCATGTAATATTTAAAACCTCCTATTTAAGAAGAGAAGCACAGAGAGATCAAACTCTTATATATATATATATAAAAAGAATTCCCAACACGTTCAAGGGGCCAGAAAATTTTTTCCTGCAGGGAGCAAACATGGCCAACCAAGAAGACGAATCGTCGCCTTTTGAAATCTGCAGAGACAAACATGAAAGGGATACAAACACATTGCCTGTTGGTAGCGAATTTTCTCCTTCAGATGAAGTGATCATAACCAAATACCTGAGGCCTAAGGTTCTCGGCGATGATATCCCTTGCAAAGGCATCAATATCGTCAATGTCAATTTATATGATCACAGCCCGGTAGAGCTCGCAGGTACCCTTCATCAAAAATTCAAAATTCAAAAAATTTCTGCATATCTTTTTTTTTTCCCCTTTCTTGGTAAGATACAAGAAGCTACTTGGTAATTCAAAATTTATCTCAAAGTTTTTTCTAGAGTTTACTGATGCAAACTCTCAGGAAAATTAATAGTTTAATTTACAACCATGGATTTTTCTGGGTATGATAAACAGGATATACATGTAGTGTTTGTATTTTATGCTGATGAAATTTTTTCATGTTGCTGTGTTTTTTCAGAAACATATGCAGATAAAGAGATAATGGGAAATTGGTACTTTTTTACGCCAAGAAGAAGGAAGTATGAGAAAGGAAGTAGGCCAGACCGAGCAGCGTCTGGAGGGTATTGGAAGGCCACTGATGCAGATAAATTTATCAGGGTCAACAAAGGGAATAAGGAGAGTGTAATTGGGAAGAGGCAACGTTTGGAATTTTGGGAGACTGCGAATAGGAAGAATGATCCAGGGACGAAGACGAAATGGTTAATGATCGAGTACAAGATCGAGGAGTCGAAGCAGCCTATCAAGGATGGCAACATGCTGGTGAGCTTGCATTGTTTTACTTGAATTTGATCTCTCTTGATATTACTTTGGTTTTTTTTTTTGCAATTATTTACCCAATTGCTTGATGCTGTGATACTACTGTTCACATACGTCCAATGTCATTAAGCACTTGATTTGCAATTTAGAGGGGTCTATTTGCAATTAGTTTGCAAAGTTATAAATCTGTAGGAGTTGTGTGAGGCTCGCGAGCCTCGGTTCACCTTCTTGAGCCCATCACTGGCCATAGTTGTGATCTCAATGAAGCTTGAAAGAAATTAGACAGAGAATTTAGAGAGATTTGAGAGAGAGAGAGAGAGGATTAAGAGAAGATTGTAAACTTGAGAAGAAGAAGATTTCTGTTATATTTCTTGAATTCCTTCTCTTACAAGCTCCGCATTTATACAACAATTGAAGAGATCATAGCTTGTGCAAGCTGTACATGTGCACAAATAGAACTGACTGTGTAACACCCAGAACTAACAGTGTAGCAACCAGAACTAACTGTGTGTGTAACAGAATTAACTAGACATTTATTACAACTCTCACACAGTTTGAGTAACTTCAGCCACCTCAACTCCAGCTCCTGACAATTCCCCCCTCTTAAATTTGACCTTGCCTCAAGGTCAAAGGTAGGAAACCTCTTAACCAAAACCTAATAGGACTCCCACATAGAATACATTGAGGGCCGCTGCTTCCACTTGATGAGAACTTCAGAAACCAAACAATTTCCTTTTATGACCGATCTTCTATCGAAATTTGCTTTAGGTTCATCAACTATCTCTGCCACATAGCTAGACAAATCACTCTGTAGGACAACATCAGAACCCACCCTCCGTTTAAGCTAAGAGACGTGAAAAACAGGGTGGATCCTAGGTTGCTCAGGGAGATCTACCTTGTAGGCTACCTCACCTATCCTCTCTAAAATCTGGTAAGGACCATAATATTCGGGAGAGAGCTTGTGAGGCTTGCATGAAGATACACTAACTTGCCTGTAAGGTTGAAGCTTGAGAAAAACTCAATCACCCACATCAAAACTCCGTTGACTCCTGTGTGTGTCTGCAAATTTCTTCATTTGTTCAGCTGTCTTCTTCAAACTATCTCTCGTGAATTGTAAACCTATATCTCTAGAAAAAAGAATCTTATCCACTGCCTCAACCTTGCAACTCTTAGGGACATAATTGAGCAAAGAAGGAGGTGGTCTACCATAGACTGCCTCAAAAGGAGTAATATGTGTAGAAATTTTTCAGGTTGTATTATACCAAAATTCAGCAATCTCTATCACTCACTATAGACTTAGGCATGCCATGTAGTTTGAACACTCCTTCAAAGAACATCTGGGCTACTGATTGAGCAGTGTATGGATGTGAGAGTGAAAAAAATGAGCATACTTGGATAACCTGTCAACCACCACAAAAATAACATTTTTATCTCCACTCTTTGGTAATTGAGTAATGAAATCCGTTGAGAGATCTTCCCAAATATAATCTGGAATAGGTAAAGGTTGTAGAAGACCTAGAGATGCTATATTCTCTCCTTTAGCTCTTTGGCAGATGTCACAAGCTTGGACATACGCCTGAACATCCCTTTTCATACCCTTCTAGTAAAAAGCCCTCCTCAGCCTTTGCAGTGTCCTAGTGATTCCAGAGTGCCCTGCAGTAGGACTATCATGATACTCCTTTAGTAGGAAGGATTTAATATGCTGACCATTAGGGCTAATTAAAAGTTTACCCTTGTAGTAGTAAACTCCCCCCCTTCCTGTAATATTTCTCAGTATCCAATTGCCCTTGTTGTAACCTTACATCAAGCTCCTTAAAGAAATCATTTGTAGAACACATGTGCTTGATCTCCTCTAGCCATTTACTATTAATAGTAGTGATTGCTGAAACCCCAGTGGCCTGTGCTTGAATCTCCTCCTCACCATCATGAATCCTTGATAATCCATCCACAGCCTTGTTTAATCTGCCTGGCTTGTACTCCACACTATAGTTATAGCCATGTAGCTTTGCAAGCCACTTATTCTGAATATTTGTGTGAATCCTTTGCTCCAATAGATATTTGAGACTTTGATGATCAGTTCTAATCACAAATTTCCTCCCCAGTAAATATTGTTACCATCTCTTTGTTGACAGAATGATTGCCAATAGCTCCTTCTCATAGGTTGAAAGTGTGACATTCCTCCCCTTTAAAGCAAAACTGAAGTAAGCTATAGGTCTTTCTCCGTAATCCAGAAGCATCACATTCTATCACAAATATCAAGTTAAAATCTAGCATAGCTAGGACTGGAGGATTGGTTAGTGCAATCTTCAAGGCTTCAAAAGCTTCTTCAGCATATGTATGCTAGGTGAAAGCCCCCTTCTTCAAAAGTTGTGTTAAGGGTTGTGCTATTGCTCCAAATCCCTTGATAAATTTTCTGTAATACCCTGTTAGGCCCAAGAAACCCCTCAGTCCCTTCAAGGTTGTTGGCAGTGACCATTCAATAATAGCCTTGATTTTATTAGGGTTAACCCCAACCCACTCTTGTGACACAGTATGTCCCAAATATTCCACCTGTTTTTTTTTCAAAATTGCACTTTGACATTTTTGCCACCAATTGATGCTCTCTCATGATTTGGAATACTTGTCTTAGATGGAGTAAGTGATTCTACCACCTTTTACTATATACTAATATATCATCAAAGAAAACCAAGATGGGCTACCTAAGCAAATCTTTAAATATAGCATTCATAAGAGCTTGAAAAGTAGAAGGAGCATTAGTGAATCCAAATGACATTAGCAGAAACTCAAAATGACCATTATGTGTTCTATAAGCAGTTTTGGGGATATCTGGTTCATGCATCCTGATATGATGATAACCAAATTTTAAATCAAGCTTAGTGAAAAATTTTGTTCCATGTAGTTCATCCAATAGTTCATCTATGACAGGAATGAGAAATTTATCTTTGATTGTAGCTTGGTTGAGGGACATGTAATCTATACATATCCTCCGGCTACCATCAAATTTTTTTACCATCACCACAGATGAAGAGAAGGGACTATTGTTGGGCCTGATGATCCCCTTTTGAAGCATTTCTTCTACATGTTTTTCAATTTTATCTTTTAAGAAATGTACATGTCTATAGGGTCTGATACAGATTGGTTTTGTTCCCTCTTCTAACGGAATTTTATGGTCTATATTTCTGCTGGGAGGAAGATGAGGTAGTTCTTAAAACACAACCTCAAACTCTTGTATTAACTTTTGCTTGTCTGTAGGTAGCTCCTCAGGTGTACCCTTTGTTGTGCACTCTTGTAGGCCTACACTGCACAGCTGAATTAGGAATCCTTGCTTCTGTTCTCTGAAGGTTTTGGCAATTTTTTTTTCTGTCAACCAACTGTAATTCACCTGGAGGTACTCCCTACAATATCTTTTTAACTCCATCATTCATGAATGTCACCTGTAGTTTATTGAAATTCAAAGTAATATCCTCCAAGGTTCTCATCCAGTC
Source organism: Asparagus kiusianus (assembly GCA_022839385.1). Classification (NCBI taxonomy): domain Eukaryota; kingdom Viridiplantae; phylum Streptophyta; class Magnoliopsida; order Asparagales; family Asparagaceae; genus Asparagus; species Asparagus kiusianus. Next base: position 745,405 of record BQKN01066885.1, read on the forward strand.
AATTCCTAATACAACCTGACTACCTTCCATGGGCATGACCAATAGATTAATATGAATGTTCACCCCTTGGCAATTTAAGGGCACTTCTTGGCACACTCCTCCCCTTTTTATTAACTCACCACTGGCTACCAATACATCAAAACTGTTAGATTCTGTTACTGTTATTCCTAGTTTCTTAACTAGTTTTGGATTGATGAAATTATGTGTGAATCCAGAGTCTATTAGGATGCTAACAACTTAATTTTTGTAGTAACCTACCACCCTAGTTGTGTGGGAAGCAGTAATTCCACTAAGGGCTTGTACTGAGATAGAGGGAGCCCCTTTTATCAAACTTTCAGCTGGCTCAATTGTCCTAGGATCTTCTCCCTGCTCCCCAGAGTTAACTTCACTTCTCTCCATATCACCTTCCATGATCTCCTCCAAGACAAACAATTGTTTTCCCTTACATTGATGTCCCCTGTGCCATTTCTCACAAGTAAAACATAAGTTTTGACTCCTTTTTTGTATATCTTCAGGTGTAAGTTTTTTGAATTGGGGAGAGGGTCTGAGGTTCTCTTTTATAGGAAGATTATGAGATTGGTTCATTGAGAACCCCCCTGAGTTGGAAAAATTCTAGTTCCTCTTGGATTTCTTTTCATTTTCCTGCTTATCTTCAAACAATTTTGCTAATACAGCTCCCCTCAATAAGGTTGGTCTGGCTGCTGCAACATCATACCTCAATTCATCTTTCAGTCTCCCAATGAATCTCTCAAGAATATGTCTTCTAGAGGGTTGGTCATCTAGCAGTCCTAATGTTTGCTCAAATCTTCCCAACTACTCCCTAATTGTAGAAGTTTGTTTCATAGTTGAGAAAGCATCATACGTCCTTGAGAGCTCACTAGGACCAAATCTGGTAATTAATACTTCTCTAAAAACATGCCAATAATTATAATCTTCAATGTTTCTAGTGAGCCATCTATACTATTGTAAAGCTTCATCCCTCAAATAAAATGAACAAACCTTGACCCATTCATCATCTTTGATATCATAATAATCAAAGATTTATTCAGTTTGTTCTAACCAAGCTATTACATTCTTAGAACCAGAGAAAGAGGATAAATCCAAGCGCAAGAACTTCGGTTGAATAAGTTTTTGATTGCTAAAGAAAGAATTTCTGAGTTGAGGAATTACCAAAACTATTAACATGTTGAGATTCTCCATTGAAGTCAGTAGTCCTTCGATTTTGAGGGAGGTAATCATTATTGTGATCATTCTTGCTTGATTCTCCAACTCCTGATCTTGATTTCTCCTTGTTCCCTCTTGACCCTGAATTCAAGATCCTGTGATCTTCCCTTGGTCTAGAACCCAGAATTCATTAGTCAGAATTCTTGAAGTTCTTGATCTCCTGACTCAGAAACTCCAATTTAGAGGAAAGCTCAACCATCTGTGTCGAAATTTGCTGATTGAATGAACCATGTTGTCGATTGAATGAACTGTTTTGAACAACTGCATCCTCTAATCGAGCAAACCTCTCATCTGGAATAGCCTCATCAGCAACAGCTGCTTCTTGGTCGATCAAGAAATCTTCAGTACCGGCTTCAGTCTTATTGCTCTGATACCAATTGTAAGGCTCGCGAGCCTCGGTTCACCTTCCTGAGCCCATCCCTAGCCATAGTTGTGATCTCAATGAAGCTTGAAAGAAATTAGACAGAGAATTTAGAGAGATTTGAGAGAGAGGGGGGATTAAGAGAAGATTGTAAACTTGAGAAGAAGAAGATTTCTGTTATATTTCTTGAATTCCTTCTCTTACAAACTCCACATTTATACAACAATTCAAGAGATCATAGCTTGTGCAAGCTATGCACGTGCACAAACAGAACTGACTGTGTAACACCCATAACTAACAGTGTAGCAACCAGAACTGACTGTGTAACATCTAGAACTAACTGTGTATGTAACAGAATTAACTAGACATTTATTACAACTCACACAGTTTGAACAACTTCAGCCACCTCAACTACAGCTCCTGACAAGTTGGGTGTAAAAAGTGCAACATGGTCAATACAAAAGTAACACTAGAGAAGAGAAGGTTAGTCTGAGTATTGAGTTTATTCTGTTTCCTCTCCCTATAGCTTTATTATAGACTAGGGTTTTTGCATATATACCCCTAAAATCTTTAACATTTACAAAATTGCCCCTCAAATCTTGGTTTTGCAAAATTGCTCCTCGAAACTAGCATATTGGGTTTTTCTACCGCTCCAACTTAAGCATGTTACTTTATGAACAACACAATGTCAAAATTCCAAATAATTTCCAATAGATTTGCAACAATTTCCAGTTTAAAAACTAAAATTCGAAACTCAATGCAAGAGAATTAGGGGGTAATTTTGTAAATATGAAAAATATGAGGGGCATATATGCAAAAACTCTAATAGAATAAGGACTTTCGTGAATGCTGGTCATCCACTCTAGATGCCTTTTATGTCTAATAATCCCTCGTTCAGTAGTCTTCTTCATTTTCATGCAATTTCTTTCTCCATAGTTGTCTAATTCTCCTCTCCTTCTGGTTCTTTATTTTTAATTAGTTTGCTAGTTGTATCTTAACGAACAAGATGTCAAGATTATGTTTCTTATTGCTTCATGCCATGATTGTGTGCGTCTTATTTCAAAATTAAGTTTATTATTTCTTAAGTTCTAGTCGACATATTCAGTTCTCTATATTTGATTTTACCTTAGGCTACTGAGTTGACATGTACTTTATCCTTCTTCATCTTGATTCTTCTAGCTGCCTTCATGATGTTCTCTTGCCTAATCTTGTTCATTGCCTTTATTCATAATTAGTGAAAACCATTAATTATATCCTCCTAATCAGTAAAAGTCACTAATCTTTCACCTTCTATACATGTTGAATGCAGTTGGATGACTATGTTCTTTGCAAGATGTATCGCAGTCGTCATCAGAGCAAGAGGCCTGCGTCTGATGCAGGTAACCCAAATGACCCACCACCGCAACAAATCCAACCACCAAACAAAATAGCCCGCAATGAACATAAACCCAAACCCAAACCCAATTTCGACCCTACCCAAGTCCAACCTGAACCAAGAAACTCCACCCATAACTTACCGTCGCAACCTGCACCATCGAACCCAAACCAAATCTTTGATCCCTCTGATGATATCTTTGGTTCTCTCGAAGACATTATCCCTGACCTTCCTCCATTTCGCGATCAATTGGAACAGGATGGTACCAGACCAGACGTTATATTACCTCCCCAAAACTTTGAGCAATGCTCAACTCAATTTGACAATATGGATAACCAGCAGCAGAATAATTATGCAAGGATTCAATTCACAGCTCAAAACTTTGTCAATGAAAGTTTCCAGCCACAGTACTCCGACATGCCACACTTTGAGCTTGGGTCCTCTTCGACCATGAACCAGATGAACATAATGGGAAACCCGCTTAAACCCACAATAGGCAGCAATGGAATTAATGCAATCATGAAGGAGTTTCTAGCTTTACTTTGAATGTGGTGTGAAGATACAGACTGACTCATCTTTCCTGTTAGTTAATTACTCATTAGTTTTTTTCGTAACATTAATTATTCCTTAGTTCAGAAAAGAAAAGGTAGCTTCTTTCTATTTCTAAATTTAGCGGAGTCTGTTAGAATGTTATTTACAGCAATGTTTAATTCAATGAAACCTACTAGCTCATTGAAACAATGATCTCGCTGCCTGTTTTGTTATCGTTAATTGGTGTGGATGACCATTGTGAAAAAAATGGTACAAGTATCTCATAAAAGTAAGCTTCTCTAATGCCTGTTCATCATATAGGAATTATTCGACCTTTTCCCTGCTTCTAGAGTAAACTTTTGAAAGTGAGATGGAACTTTCAGGCTCCAGGTTTCATGGCCAATACAGTATATGTTAGTGTTGTAGCTGGACTATTAGGTATTACCTACTTGATCTTGTTTCACACAGAACTTCCATTTTCAAAATGTACGACAGTATCGCTGTCTACAGGGAACATGATCATCTATTGGGAACTAGAAGCATCCCAAACAAGTTGAAAAATGGCGATAATTCCGGGTAGAGGCAACATATAAGGAATCTATATGTCTCTTCTAGAAACAAGGATATCCAACGCGTTTTCTAAAGCAAATTCTAATATTATGATTACCATGCTCTTAGAAGAACAGCACTAGGTTGTCAATAAGTAAATATCCAGAAACAGCAGGATTATGGTCTGAAAGGATCAATATATTGAGAAAAATACAAATTCGAGGTTAAAAAAAAGATGGAAAATATAGGGAACTAGCACGTGCTTGTGATGGGGGAGCTCCTCACAGTGAAAGACGATGAATTCTGTTTTAGCATACGCCAATTTTTCCAAAAATCTGGTGAGAGCTATGTTAACCTTAAAAAAAATTATAAACAAAAATACTGGAGACTAAAAGAATTTTTTCCTGCGTAGATATCATGTAATTTAACTAAGTTGAAATCAGGTTGTGTGCATTACGAATATCACAATCAGGTGGCATTCATAAATGATGAACATGATTAACAGTAATAAACCAAGAGAGCTTAAAAATAGCAGCTCTTTTCTCATACAACCAAGAAAAATTCATCTGAAAAAGAAAAAATCAAAATTATGAGCAATATTGTTTATTTTGGAAATATACAAAGGAAAAATAGAAATTGATAGCTGTGTGATTTGGACGCGTGCCTGTTTGGACCAGAGCCGAAACCTGGTGCTTTAGGCCACTCGGCCAAACAGTAATTATGCTGTACATCCTACAAAAGTTGTAATTCATTAATGACCAATTATACAACAAGCAAATCTGTTGACCGAATGCAAAGATCTTAAGTGGAGATTGTTATGGAAGCACAGCTCTAAAGATCACTTCCTCCCAGACGACAGCAGTTCTTCAGCAAATTCGAAAAATGGTAATTGTTTCCCATTAAATGTTTTGATTTTAATGCATTATGTTATGCTATTCTCCTATTACTCTTTACTGAATAATTGTTTTAGATGCTGATGGCAACCCAACAAGTAGAGAGTAAAAAAGAAGACCCTTTGTTTGATTGGAATGGGATGCTCATACTGTAGTTCAAATTTATCTATCTTTCTACAGTAAATAAATTCACAGAAGGTAGTTCTTCTTCTGAATTATGAACTTGATAAATGGTAAGAAACCAAGAAAGCCGATATAAACAGCAACCTAGGTGATGGTAAATGCATTGATTGCAAAGGCTCGTGCGAGAATGGTCCAATCTTACAAGTACGCACCAAAATATCTTATATTTGCAAAGAAAATAATGAAATATTATGACAAGAAAATTGGTGAAACCCGAGTCATATAGGCAGTGCATTCTTTATTCATGTAGAAAGCACATAGGGCTGTCTAATCTTCATACAAGTGCATAAAAGAAATCACCAAATCGTATGATGCTATCTTAATTGGATTAACCAATTGTTCCTAACTTCATAAGATGGTTCTGGGAACCTGAGAGCCACACTCATTCCCTGATTCTTGCTCCTTTTCTTTAAAAAATTTAAAACAGGAAGGAAAAAAAACTCCATCTGTACCATATTTCTTGAAAATTTCATTAACTTAAATACTTGGATTAAGAGACCATTTTGATAGCAGGAGAAAAACTAGCTGCTAAAATAGATAAAGGCTTCTGAAATATACCAAACATCTTGTAGGCATGCTTGTGGAGCGCATTCAGACTTGATGCTGAAAGCAAATAACTGCCTTGGCTGGTGTATGCCTTCTCTTGAGACAACCTACCTACTAACACCACAGGAGGGTCAGGTCATGAATGCATTATGAAATTTACTTATTTAAATCATACTAAGTAGCACGCATATTTCTAACCTTTTACCTTTTGAAACTAAAGGTGCCGCATGTTCGAGTCCCAGCAGTGCTCACCAAAGCACACTTCATTTTGAATTCAGACTGTGATCATCATGTGTTCCCTGATGGACCCTCAGGTTGAAAGAATATTTGCTATTTCTGATTACCACAAAGATTTGATGGCCCCAGTGCAAGATGATTGATAAGCATTCGTAATGTGGCTTTTGATGCAAGCTAATAAAATACAGGGACCTGTACAAGAAGATATATGCCAACATACTTGGTCAAAGGCTGTAAACAACTTTGGAGTTAGAATGGACATATTAACAGCAAGTCTATTCCTCTATACAGTACAATAAACACACATTAAACAAATCATTTTGGGCATTGCAGACTGGTGGGATATACAGGTCTGTGACTGACTTGAAGATGCACGGGAGGGTGGAAATTTATCTATCCAATTCATGTTGATCTGGCAGCGTACTAGAACATTGGATCAAGGATGCTATTATGGCAGCGAAAATAGAATTTTACTTTAACATGATAAGATTACACTTGGCACATTTACTACGGTAAGATTTTTTTTAAACTGATGACACCTTACGAGAAAGAGCATTATGTCATTGATCTATTGACCATTGTTTATGTAACGCCCCTCCCCGGAATCCCAGAGTCGGTACGCTACTAGATCTGATGGACTGGCCTCACAAACCACCACATGTCTTTTCAGCACGTTTTGTCCTCACTCACGCGCTCCCTGGAAAACTTCCCAGGAGGTCACCCATCATAGAATTTCTCCAGGCCAAGCACGCTTAACTTTGGAGTTTCTAAGAGTTAGGTTCCCGAAAAGAAGATGCATCTTGATGGTATGAGTATTCCGATCAAATCTATCAATACTAATCACATCACCCTCTCAAGGGGTGGGGTATTACAGTTTAACTTGAGATGACAAACAAAATAATCCACGTGTATAGTCTACTTACTAATAAAATCCTATCTTGACATATCCTCATTTTATAAAATATTTCATTACAGACTGTGCTAAGCTACCACAACTGAATATCCAATGGCATCAAAGGAAATGTATTTGGACCAATATTGAACGGAAACCACAAGACCTTATTATCTATGATCTTGAAGAAAAAGATAGCAGAAAGATGCAACTCTTCTCCTTTCGTTCCAATTCTCCTTAGTCCTCTACCTATCACTCTCTCTTCAACTCAGGAGGCTAGATATATTCCAATGAGCTGTCCCCTAAAAGAGGACTCCACTGACACTAGATGATGACAAAACCTACAGTAAATTATAGAGAAAGCAAATCATACCAAGAATCCAGCGCAGCATACTGTGCATCTTAATGCGAGCGAGTACACAATAGCAATAGGTCCATGTTACATTAACTGTATAATTAACCCACTGATCCTAACTTTGTAAGCTGGTTCTCAAAACTTCAGAAGCTTATACATGTTTCTGTTGTGCCTTGAGAAACCAAACCAATCGCTGAGAGAGATAAACAACCACAACCAAACAATAGCACAAACAATCAACACCAGTTTTAACGTGGTTCGGCAATGGCCTACGTCCATGGGGCAAGGAGGAGGGAGTTTTCACTATTAGAAATCAAGAGGAACAAACTAGGGTTACAAATCTCTCATAAACCCTCAACAAATCAACTCTTAATCTCTCCAATTGCTCCTAGAATAGAAGCCCAAAGAAAACCCTCTCTCTTCAGCTCAAAACCTTGCTTGCTCAAACACTAAAAACACCCTTTGGGTATTTATACAAATCCAAAATGAAACGGGTCTCGAAACAGAACCCAGACCCGGACCTGCGTCGCGATCGACCGCAGCGCCATGTGGGGTCGACCGCGATAAGTCCAGAGGCTCACCATCGGCTTTGGACAAAACACGGTCGACCGCCGCGCGCCACGCGCGGTCGGCCACCAAAACTCCAGAGCCCAACTAAAATTCTGGGCCAGCCGCGGTCGACCGCCGTACCATACGCTGTCGACCGCCGATCATCCAAAGCCAATCCCAAAGTTCGTGCACGATCGTGGTCGACCGCTGCACCACCTGCTGTTGCAGAAATTTCGACAGCACATCCGGTGCGCAAGGTGCACAACAAGAGATTAAATCACAATGAAATTCTCGTTTCTTAAAGGAAACAAGAACCAAAATTTAGATATCTCATCAAAGTGAGATATCAGCTCTTCCTCTCGTCAGCTCTAGGTCTACGCGTCGAGGGAACCTACAAGCTATTATAAATCACGATAAGAACACAACTTTTACGTGGTTCGGCAAATAGCCTACATCCACGGGGCAAGGAGGGGGAGATCTACTATTAGAGGGAGAGATACAACTAGGGTTTACAATCACTCAATCTAAACTCTCAAACAAACTCTCAGATCCCTCACACAAATATGTCTCTTAAAAGGATGCTCAAAAAACAAAGAAAGGACTGCACTTTTTTTTTCTGCAGCCGCACACTTCTCTCGCCACCTCCTTTTTTCTTCTGCACACCGAAACAAATTAACCCTCTGCCTTTGCTCAAAAACCTAGGAGAGGAATTAAATGTGTATATATAGTTGCAAGAAGAATCGGGTGGGCCTGTTAATCTCATGCGTTAACTTCACATGGTGGCCCCCACGAGCCCACAAACCGTTCACAAATCTCGTGAACGTGACCAACGCGTTTTTGAACGCGTTAGCAAATCAACACACGTGGGTGGGCCCCCACGTGTTCACAATTCTCCACCTCGGCGAAGTTTTCCCAAAAAAAACTGAGCCGACACCAACCAAAACAAATACCTCACTTGTTGCATCCCGTACGTCACGACAACAGACTCATGACAACGGACTCCATCCACACAAGTCGAGACTCAAATGAGAGTGTGAACACTCACCCAAACGTCGGTATCTACTCACCAAATCGGTCCCAACCCCCATCAAAATTAATTAATTCAAACCGGCTGCATCAAACATGACTGCCTACGTATCCTCTTGCCCAAGGAATCAAGCCGAACGTAGTTCACCCAAATGGCCGCGAACGACCTCAATCCAATAGAAGAGTTCGTAACCCTTTTCTAACATCACGATCAAGTCTACGACTGATAGCACCTACAATGACTCCAAACTGAAACAATCCAAACATCTCCACCTGAGATGAACCAATGGCCATATTCAGACTACATTTATCAGCTGCACTCGAATCAATCAACTTATCATCTGCATCCGAATCAGCATGATTCCCAATCTGTGTCACATTAGCTGGAATCCCAAATAATACAGTATGATCTGGAGTCTTCACCCACCGTGGAGTAGCATCACTCTCCACACGCTGCGATGTCCTAATGATCTGATCACCACTCTCTACCTGCCGAGAGTCAAACGTGACATACATGCTCAGAACAAAGTCAGAAGCCAATACCTGATAATCAAACACGCCTCTGAATCCCAAATGTGCTATCGGATCAAATCTCACATCCACGATGTGACCAAGTGCTGGGTAGCCAAACATCCGACGCAACCCAAAATCTGAAGCAGCTCCACCAGATCTCATATCTCTACATGCAGCAGTCGGCAACCTATACATAAGACGCCCAAACATGTCGTAGCCTGCACACCAATGCCAATGCTCGACATCAAACGCTGATCCTCCTCCAGTAAGAAACAGCTCCCCAAATCTGCATCTCATCACGTCGTCTTAAAGTTTTCACACCAATGAAGTGTCTTAAATTGCCGCGAGCTCGGCACAAATGCAAAAATAGGTCCCTCTTGTACCTCCCTCTAACATCAGACTGAAGTACCTTCACCTTTCTGCCAATACACTTCCTCAATTTGTTGCGGGCTTCTAGGACTTCACACCAACGGGACTTGGTTACAACCCACTAATGCCTAGAGCAATCCCCAACTACGAAAACCACATACCTATTACCTCCCTGTCTGAATGAACACCCCTCAGAAGACCCCTCGAATGATGGATAGAAGTGCCAAACTCCATCTCGGTATTCTTGCTCATACCAATGGGTGCATAAGACTTCAAACTGTAGGTCAAAGCACTCCTCAACAACCTATGCACGGTATTACCAATCAGATAACCCAACATCAAACAACGTCACAGTCTAGCCGAATCTGATGAAGTCGTCATCTCCCTATTAATCGCCGTGCTTCTAAGCAAATAATACAAATTACTTCTTCTGACGCCCTTCATCACAATCATGGATCCCAATGTGACCTTCAAACGTGCATCCACCAAGGTCACTTTATAGCCAGATGCCACCAAAGCTCCTAGTAAAATAATGTTCTTCAACAACTATGGAACGAACCTCACTTCATCCAACTCCTGAATCACTCCGTCATACATCCGAATACGAACGGTACCAATACCACCAATAGAGCATGCATGTCCATTACCCATGAGCACAACATCCTTTCTTTCTAACTTCTAAAAACTAGAGAATCAATCCCTCCTAGGGCAAACGTGGTACGAAGCACCCGAATCCAACATCCACTCTGTAGAGTTGGCAACACAAACTGATGGTAGTGCAGACAACGAATAGCCCGAAGAATCCGAATCTGAATTGTTGTCACTAGTCTTGACAACATTCACCTCTGAAACTTGTACAGTTTTCCCTTTATTCTTCTCGGCTCGATCTAATTTTGGGCATTCGGCTTTTCAATATCCATCCTCTTTACAAAAGGCACACTAATTCCTACGAATCCCACGATGTGCACCTCTAGACTGCGACCTCATGCTTCGGTTTGAACCACGACCATGAACTACTAATGCATCTCCTGATGCCTTCTCGGAGGACTCATCAACATTCTTCCTCAACTCATAATTCACCAACGCTGAGGTCACCTCCTTGTAACTAATAGTAGTTCTTCCATTAATCATAGTTAGGATAAAAGTACCATAATCATCCTCGGATAACGAACACAAAAGTAACATCACCTTGTCTTCATCCTCAACCATGATATCTATATTGGTCATATCCGAAATTAGCTTCGTGAAGTTGTTAATATGCTCCCGACTGGAAACTCTCATCTTCATCTTGAATTGGTAAAACCTCTTCTTCAAGTGAAGCCGATTCTCAATGCTCTTAGTAAGATACTTTTCACTGAGTGTTTCCCACATCTTCTTCGTCGACGTCTCGTTCATCACGTCATAAATAAGATCCGGTGTCAAGCATGACCGAATAACTCCACACGCCTTACTATTCATCTTCTTCCAAACCTTAGCTTCCATATCGATAGGTTTCTCTTGTAACTCAAGAATCTCCTCTAAATTCTGGGCGTCCAAGGCGTCCATCACCTGACACCTCCACAATCCGAAATTTATCTTGCCGTCGAACTTCGGAACATCAATCTTCATGTTATTGATGCTCAAACTATGTATCGTCTTCGTAAGAGACGATCCCGATGTGCTTGCTTCACCCATATTGTCGATCTAACCCTTTAAATAAGAATCATTCAGCGAATCCTTCAAACAAGCTCCCAAGTCCAACCCGGAGCTCTGATACCACTTGTTGTGCGCAACAAAAATTTTGGCAATACCTCCGGTGCGCAAGGTGCATAACAAGAGATTAGATCATAATGAAATTTTCGTTTCTCAAAGGAAACAAGAACCAAAAGCCAAATATCTCATCAAAGTGAGATATCAGCTCTTCCTCTCGTCAGTTCTAGGACTGCGCATCGAGGAAACCTACAAGCTATTACAAATCACGGCAAGAACACAACTTTTATGTGGTTCGGCAAATAGCCTACGTCCATAGGGCAAGGAGGGGGAGATCTACTATTAGAGGGAGAGATACAACTAGGGTTTACAATCACTCAATCTAAACCCTCAAACAAACTCTCAGATCCCTCACACAAATATCTCTCTTAAAAGGATGTTCAAAAAACAAAGAAGGGACTGCACTTTTTTTTTTCTGCAGCCGCACACTTCTCTCTGCCGCCTCCTTTTTTCTTCTGCACGCCGAAACAAATTAACCCTCTGCCTTTGCTCAAAAACCTAGGAGAGGAATTAAATGTGTATATATAGTTGCAAGAAGAATCGGGTGGGCCTGTTAATCTCATGCGTTAACTTCACATGGTGGCCCCCACGAGCCCACAAACCGTTCACAAATCTCATGAACGTGACCAACGCGTTTTTGAACGCGTTAGCAAACCAACACACGTGGGTGGACCCCACGTGTTCACACCTGCGGTGGACCGCACAGCACCCAAAAGCCCTCTGAACTTATCCAATGCAGCCCATCTCCATACACTCGCCGAATCTATGATTCTCCACCTCGAATCTACAGTTTCTTGCTCCTTTTCCTCCAAAACTAATAATAAAACTAAAAATCACATACCCCTTGTTTCCACTGTGCTAATCTCATTTACTAACATACTAGGATTAAGCAATCATTTTAATAGGAATATTAAGTTATCACTAAGATGGACAGAGGCTTCAGAAATATCCAAAGCATCTTGCTGGAAGGCAAAGAACAGCCTCTGTTAGTGCATCTGTTGTGAAAAGTGATCAGGCTGCCAACAGCACAAGAAAGCCGCGCAATCAATGTATTGTGAAATTTTACTTACTAATATTATTCAAATTAGTCCACATCTTGCTATCCTTTTATCGTTTTGATCTACAAGTGCAGGTTCTGAGTCACTGTAGTGCTTACCAAGGCACCCTTCCTGCTGAATCAGGACAGTGAATCAGTGATCACTAAACAACAACCACAAGGGGATCGGGAAAACCAAGTTCCTGATCAATAATCAGAATTGAAATAAGCTTTTGCAATGTCCAGTTTCCACATAGGTTCAATAACATTGATCTCTACGATGGATAGGTAATCTCAGCTTCTTTTATGCAAGCCATGTATCAGATGACACATCATTGCTTCTGTCTGGTACATTACATAGTCCCAGAGTTTAAAAGGAGGTGAGTGCCTTGGTGCTTAAAGTATAAGATCAAACCTAGGGCTTCAGAGTTCTATATCTGTCAGAAAATTGATTATTTGAAGGACAAGGTACAGCCCAGCTTTATCAAGAGAGGGAGGCCTGAAGGAGTGGTCTTTGTATTGTGATTCTTCTACATATTTGACCTGATCAAAATTGAGTGCAAACAATTGGCTAATCAGTAATAATGTCAATGATGCAGAGAGAATATGAAGAATTTAATATGAGGATATTGTAGATTCGAGGTGGAGAATTGTAGATTCGGTGAGTGTATGGAATTGACAGTTGGAAAAGTCAAAGAGTGCTTTTGGACGTCTGGCGGTCGACCGGCGGTGGAGCTGCGGTCGACCGCGATGTGCACGCAGAATTGATTTTGGGCTCTGGATATTGGGCGGTCGACCAGACATGTAGCGGCGGTCGACCGCATTTGGTCCAGAGAGTTGGGTGAGCCTCTGGACTTTTCGCGGTTGATCGCACATGGTGCTGCGGTCGACCGCAACACAAGTTCGGGTCTGGGTTCTGTTTCCAGACCCGTTTCGTTTCAGTTTGGTATAAATACCCAAGTGGGTGTTTTCTAGGGTTTGTGAGAAGGATTTTGAGCAGATTGAAGGGAGAGTTTTTAGGCTTCTATTGTTGGAGCATTTGGGAGAGACCAAGAGTGATTGTTGAGGGTTTTGGGTGAGAGATTTGTAACTCTAGTTGTATCCTCTTGATTTCTATTAGTGAAAACTCCCCCCTTCTTTCCCCGTGGACGTAGGCATCTCGCCGAACCACGTAAAAACTGGTGTTAGTGATTGTTTGTGCTATTGTGGTTGTTTGGTTTATCCTTTCTCGGCGATTGGTTTGGTTTCTCGTGGCACAACAAGTGGTATCAGAGCTCCGGGCAACGCTTGAGCTTTTTGGAGGTGTAGATCAGTTGGGAAGTTTCTCTAGAGCTTCGGTTGGTGATAAAGATCGGATCTTTGTGGTAAAGTTTCTATCTTTTTCAAGTTGGATCTACTTCTTGTTCGTTCCGTAATTGTTTATTGGGTGCTTTGAGATATATCGCCGGAAAAGATAAAAGTGAGGAGGGTTCTTCTAGTGTGAAGGCTGTCCAAAGTTTGAATATACACTCTTTAAAAATTAATGTGGAAAAATTCAACGGAACAAATAATTTTGGACTTTAGAGATGCGAAGTCATGGATGCGCTAAATGCGCAAAATTTAGAAGATACATTGGAGTTGGACGGGAAACCGGACAACATGGATGAAAAGGTTTGGAATAAAATGAATAGAACGGCGTGTGGTGTGATTATGTCTTGCCTTACCCAAGATTTAAAATATGATGTGATGAATGAGACTTCGGCAAAGAAGATTTGGGAGGTCCTAGAGGGCAAATATTTGACGAAGAGCGTCGAAAATCGTTTGCATTTGAAGAGGAGGCTTTACCGCTTCCAATTGAAGAAGGGGACATCCATTAGCGATCACATGAACCACTACACGAAGCTACTTGCAGATTTGACGAATGTAGATGTCATTGTTGAAGATGAGGATAAATCATTGTTGTATTGAGTTTCTTGCCCGACGAGGAATATGAGACCTTTGTCCTCACTCTTATTAATGGGAAGGCATCACTTTCGTATAGTGAGGTCACCGCAGCTCTTGTGAATTATCAACTTCGAAAGAAGGACAATGAGACTTCCATCGAGCCGGTTGCGGGGGCATTGATTGCAAGAGCTAAAAGTCCAAACTATGGAAGAAGGTCGCAGTCTAGAGGGGGCATCCTGCAGTTGGTAGGAATCAGTGTGCCTTTTGTAGAGAGGATGGGCATTAGAAAGCCGAATGCCCAAAATTGCAAGCTGTGAAGAATAAGGGGAAAGCTATTCAAGCTTTAGAGGTGAACGTTGCCAAGGCTAGTGGCGACGTTTCAGATTCAGATTCTTCAGGCTATTCGTGCCCAGCTCTTCCGTCAGTTGATGTTGCCGACTCCACTGAGTGGATGTTGGATTCTGGTGCTACTTACCACATATGCCCTAGAAGGGATTGGTTCTCCAGCTTTCAGGGGTTGGAAAGAGGGGATACTATTTTTATGGGTAATGATCACAGATGTCCTATTGGTGATATTGGTACCGTTCAGATTCGGATGAGTGACGGGATGATCCGGGAGTTAGCTGATGTGAGGTTCGTTCCTCAACTGAGGAAAAACATCATTTCACTAGGGGTATTTGAGGCATCAGGCTATAGGGTGAATTTGGCAGATTCTCGCTTGAAGGTCACATCGGGGTCTATGATTGTTATGAAGGGCGTCAGATGGAGTAACTTGTATTATTTGCTTGGGAGCACGGTAGTGGATAGGGCGCTGACGACTTTTATGGCTAGACTGTGGCATTGTTTGGTGCTGGGATATATTGTTAGTTATACCGTGCACAGGTTATTGAGGAGTACTATGACCTGCAGATTGAAGTCCTGTGAGCATATTGGGATGAGCGAGAAGACCGAGGTGGAGTTCAGCACTTCTATCCATCGATCGAGAGGTCTTATTGGAGGTGCTCAATGAGGCATTGGGGGGCTTTCCGAGGAGGCATCATCGGGAGGTAATCGTTATTTTGTTTCCTATGTTGGGGATTGTACTAGGCATATTTGGGTTGCAACCAAGTCCCGTTGGTATAAAGTCCTAGTAGTCCGTAACAGTTGGAGGAGGTGTATGGGCAGGAAGGTTACCGGTCATACTTGTTCTAGTAGGGGTCCTTTCTTGCATTGGTGTCGAGCTCATGGCAGTTGGAGACACTTCTTAGGAGAGGAGACAGTGGGGCGACGTGATGAGATGGCGGATTCAGTGAGCCGTTCTTTTCTGGAGGAGGATCGACATTAGTTGTCGAGCAGTGGATCTGGTATTCAAGCTTCGACATGTTTGGGTCATCTTATGAGGTTGCCGACTGCTGCGTATAGAGTTGTTAGATCTGGTGGAGCTGTGTCAGATTTTGGTTGGCGTCGGATATTGGGCTACCCAGCATTTGATCACATCGTGGATGTGAGATTGGATCCGATTACGCATTTGGGATTCAGGAGTTCATTCGGCTATCAGTTGGGAGCTTCTGAGTTTGGTCTGAGCAGGTTTGTCACTTTAGACTCTCGGCAGGTAGAGAGTATTGATCAGATCAGAGGGATATCACAGCGGGTGGAGGTTGATACTACTCCACATTAGGTGGGGATTTCCTCACATACTCCAGGTCATTCTGCATTGGTTGGGATTCCAGCTGAGGTGGCACAGCGTGTGAGTCATTTATTTATGGGTGCAGATGGTGAGGTGGTTGATTTGGATGTAGCTGGTGGATATGGTTTGGATACGGCCATGGTTTCATCTCAGGTGGAGATGTTGGACTGTTTTCAGTTTGGGGCCGTTGATGATGCTATCAGCCACAGGTTGGATTGAGGGCCTTTTGGAGGCCATTGGGTGAACTACGTGAAGGCTTGATTCCTCGGAGAGGATACGTAGGCAGTCAGTTTTTTGATGCAGCCGATTTGGTGAGTAGACACTATTGGTTTGGGTGAGTGTTCGCACTCCCGTTTGGTTGGTGTTGACTCAGTTTGATTTGGTGAGTAGACATAGTTGGTGTGTTGGGGTTGAGTGTTCACACTCCCGTTTAGGTCTCGACGTGTTGTGGATGGAGTCCGTTGTCATGAGTCCGTTGTCATGACGTACTGGATGTAGCAATTGAGGTATTAGTTTGTTCGGTGTCGGCTCAGTTTTGGGAAAACGTTCGCCGAGGTGGAGAATTGTAGATTCGATGTGGAGAATTGTAGATTCGGCGAGTGTATGGAATTGACAGTTGGAAAAGTCGAAGAGTGCTTTTGGGCGTCTGGCTGTCGATCGGCGGTGGAGCTGCGGTCGATCGCGATGTGCACGCAGAATTGATTTTGGGCTCTGGATATTGGGCGGTCGACCGGACATGTAGCGGCGATCGACCGCATTTGGTCCAGAGAGTTGGGTGAGCCTCTGGACTTTTCGCGGTTGACCGCACATGGTGCTGCGGTCGACCGCAACACAGGTTCGGGTCTGGGTTCTGTTTTCAGACCCGTTTCGTTTCAGTTTGGTATAAATACCCAAGTGGGTGTTTTCTAGGGTTTGTGAGAAGGATTTTGAGCAGATTGAAGGGAGAGTTCTTAGACTTCTATTGTTGGAGTATTTGGGAGAGATCAAGAGTGATTATTGAGGGTTTTGGGTGAGAGATTTGTAACCCTAGTTGTATCCTCTTGATTTTTATTAGTGAAAACTCCCCCCTCCTTCCCCCGTGGATGTAGGCATCTCGCCGAACCACGTAAAAACTGGTGTTAGTGATTGTTTGTGCTATTGTGGTTGTTTGGTTTATCCTTTCTCGGCGATTGGTTTGGTTTCTCGTGGCACAACAGATATATATATGCCTTCTTGGTCACAAAGGCTGATTAAGAAACCCATAGCAACGCCGGAAAATGCAAGAATGATTCAGAGTCTGACACATACATGCCAAAACAATTCTCATATTTGTAAAGAAAATAATGAAATCTAATCTAATATCTAATACTATTATAAAAGTGGGTTGCCATGTTAAAACATTTCTACCTAAAATACCCTCCAATACATCCATTCATACATACATGCTCAATTTTTTTATAACCTCCTTCCATGCATCCATACATACATGAAGACATACATGCTCAATTTTTCATAACCTCCCAATTGATTGTCATTAATTTTTCAATTAATCACCCACTCATAACACTCCTCCACTAACTCATCTATTTTGAAAATTTATCCTTTTATTCAATAAAAATTTTAGTTTATATAAAACAATAATATTTTACTTACAAATATAATGATGTGATAGTTGACAACAAGCACATTCCACTCTCTTCATTATTTGAGAGGTGTTTCAGTTATGAGATTGAATTATTTAATAGCTTTTTTAGTAACTTAAGAATGCACATATATTAAAATACCATCAAATCATGAGTTACAAAAACAGTATCCTCTTATCATGGTTATTATTATTTCCACTACAGTTACAAAAAACTCATTTACACATCAATTATGCATTGTTAGTAATAAAAATTTCAGTTTATAACTCAAAAGTCATGTGACTCCTATAAATTGATCGTATTTTCTCAAATCCAACTATCCCACATCAAATAGAAAATAGAACCTGGAGAAAAGTAGAAGAAGAGATGGAAGACACATCAAAGGTTAGTAAAATTTTAATCGTCGTTCATAGTATTATTATAATTTTCTTATTGTTGTGAAAAATAATGCTAGATGGTTATGATAACAAACGCATATTTAGATTAGCGCTTTATTTATTGGATTCTTTCTACACTTAGCAATTTGTACTCCAAAGCTGTGGCACTAACAACAATCACTGCATATAATTTTTTTTACCCATTTGATTTTCCCCTATTATATTGTTACGGTCTCCTAGGGATCTTTTTCATATCAGAAAATTCAATTTTACTTCTATAAGAAATGTTGTAAACATATATAGTTGTATGAGAAATGTCGTAACCCTAGCTATTCTTAAGTCGCACTCATGCTCATTGAGCAAACTGTACTTCATAAATTTGAAAGTTTTGTTGAAGAATGGACTCAACAACAAACATTCTATTCTAACTGCATTGATGGTTTAGTTAAACTAAAATCTAAATATATTACACGTTGAATGACTGGTTTAGTTGTGAAACTAAAATGTATATAAGTTACTGGGATATTTTAGATAACGACATCTAAAGTTTAAAATATGTACACTAACATAAATTTATGCACACTAATAACATTACAACTATTTCTCTCCTACCAAATCACTATAAATAACAAGAAAATTTTATCAAAATTTTCCAATCAATATTCTAATTCGTAATTAAAATTTTGATTGAGAAGAAAAGAGCCAAATTTAGCTCTCTTTGCTGCTTGCGACTTTGGCATTTTCGAGCTCACTTTATCTACGATTTTTATAATTTTCATGTTCTTTTCTTGATCAACATTGCTATAGACTAAGATCTAAGGTGTCCAATTATTTTTTGTCCTTTTTTGGAGATGATGTAAAAATATGTGATTCATTTAATAATAATAATTAAAGTTTCTATACATTTTTGCATTCTGTTTTTCTCAAACCATAATCGTGCGGCATTTTGTTAACTATGAGGTTTTTAGTGATTCTTTACATGATTACGTGCATTGAATTAAAAAAACTCATATCTTAATTATGTAGCTTATTAGTTTGAGGCTAAAATTATTCTATATTAGTAAATTAATTATAATTAATTTAATAATTTAATTAATAACTAAGTCAATTTAATATATTATAACGACATATTCATATCAGATTCACTGAAAAAGTTGGTGGAATAAAATTGAATGATGAATAGGAAAATAAAAAATAAAGAGTATATTGACAATTATACAAGGTCGAAAATCTATTCATTTTTTTATCTTTTTTTTAAATATTGATTAGAAGAATTTGATTTGTTGTTTTATCTTTGAAACTGAATGTTGATTTGATTGACGAAGAGTGATTTGATCTCTTGTATTGGCGATCTATTTTAGCTTCTTAGTTCTTATATCATAACATTTTTATTAAAATTTATGAACCTAAAAGTAGCTATACGTTTGGTGAAATTATGATAAAAACTAATTAATTATAAATCTTGAGTCAATAAACTACTATTTGAAAAATAAATTAGAATAAATTATTTGCTAAGTAAGAAATTTTAAACTTGAGTTATTAAGTTTATTATAAAAAAATTCTCTTCTATGTCAATGTTGTATCAAGAACAAGGTAATGAAGGAGAAATATATATATTAAGGATACTAATTTTCTCCATTAAAAATTCTAAATTGAGTTAGTTTTTTAGGGTTAAGACCAAATTACCCTTGCCTGAAATTACTCATGGGTGATATTGGCTGAGAACCTTAAAACTTAAAGAGTTTTGTGACATTTTAAAATTTTGAGGGCTTTATCCTAGGCCATTTGTGAAATTTACCCTAAATAGAATGTATGAATTTTATGATTGGAAAACTGATTTGATATCTAATAAAGTGTTAATGCAAATCAAACTAATTTGAAATACTATTATATAATAAAATTGTACATTAGATACATAAAATTATCATTGCAATGCGCACTTATAGCCTACATATAAACATGAAAATGGACACACGTGCAAAGCACGTGCATCGTACTAGTATTATGAAAAGCAAATTGGTGACTGGTGAGACCTGAATCATATAGGCTGTGAATTCTTTCTTTAAAGGAGTGCGGATTATTGAGATATAGCATGCAGAACAAGAAATCATAGAAAATATTAACTGGTGCATTGCAATTTGTAGAAAAGAAAAGATTTGCACCAGCTGGGAATCAAACCCGGATCTCTACCGTGGCAGCATACACTATTCTACAACTAGACTGCTGGCGCTGTGATGACAGAAAGACTTTTTTTAACATGATAATGTTACAGTTGCCAATGATACCTGACATAAAGAAAATATTAAATCCTTTACATCTTTAACGTCACTTGAGTACTTTTGCTGTTATATCATAACATCATTAACTCCATGCCATGACAAGAAATCAACAGTATGATGTGAGACCATTCAAAAACCATTAAATCTTAATATACTATCATCTAATCATTAATATTGTTGACATACCTGACATAATCTTTTCGGTGCTTGCAGCCAATGCATGTCGGCTTTAGTGCGTAAATCTTGCTTGAAAAACTTCTTACAGTCACAGTTGGATATCAACACTAAAACTCCAAATAAGTAAGATTTTTTAATCTTTAAGTAATAAATATATTCTTCTCTTAATTAGTGAATTTTTTTAAGGTTTGATAAGCAAGTTCCTTAACCCGAAAACAATAGAGCTGGTAAAATTTTGTAAGAATACCCCTCATTATATTATACTGCAAACTCACAATCCCAATCATTCATGGAAGTGCAATGGACCCACTTATAAATAAGAAAATACACGAACATAATCACTTCAATCAAGACAGTTTACGAGCATAGATGAAAAACTCACCAAGCTAATAAGCCGATATATGTCACCCCCAAGCACAGGACGAACTCCTCAAAGTACCTAGGGCCACCAATCTGGAAGGTTAATAACGCAATAATTAAGATAATTATGTTGAAAAATCCTACAGATACTCCATTATCAAAACAGATGCAAAATGCTTAGTTGCTTACCCATTTACCCAATTTCAACACTGTATCATCATTGCACCCTTTCCCTCTGAAATCAGTTTTGTTCCAATATTGCAACAGTCTTTGAAGAATACTGTCTTATTTGATGCAAGCTAATAAAACAAAATAACCAGTCAGCTTAATACTACAAACTTTAAACTCCTGTGTAGAAACTAGTACTTAATAAACGCGGCAGCTGCAGCAACAGTTAGCAAGTTTTTTCAAGCTTCTATGTTTTATGTTCTCTGTTAGGTGTGATCAACCTCCATGACATCTACTGCTACATTCCCCCTATGGTTCAGGTTCAAAAGTGCCTGAGCATGACATGTCTTGGCCCTCTTGGAGCAGCAGCTGTTATGGTGACTCGAGGAAATCCAAGGCAAAGAAGACAAAGAAAATAGGACCAAAAGGATTTTGAAAGAAAAAAAAAGAGTGTGCAAGCTAACGAGAAGAGCTGCATGAAGGAGGGTACGACCATAGATACAGGAGGGTAAGGGTCCTGGTTGCCTGATTTGCCTCCTAAAAAAATATGTTCTGGGTCAGGTCACCCTCTCTTCTTCAGCGGTTGTTTTCCTTAGCTCCTTGAGGTGCAGCTTCTCTTGCCCAATGACAGCGGTATATCCAGCAGAAAAGATAATCATTCAACTGCATTCAGCTTGTAGAGAAGTTAAAAAGATTTGGCAATAAAGCTAAAAGTAATGGAGAATTCCTAACAACTTTCCTCACTAAAAATCTAATTCTATATATATCAGGACGCATCAATTCTTCTGTTTGATATATATCAGAGTCGGAAAGTCTGCATTCTGCAAGAAGGTGGGTACCATTTTACAAGTATAACACTGAGACTAGGGCCACGAAGGTGAGGTCTTTATATTATACATTCTTTTATATGCAGCTGTGTTTGATGGTGATCTAAATTCGATTTCATGAAAAATTGACCTAGAGAGAGAATATGACGAGTTCAAGGCTAGGATCGATGCACTGGTGGAAAGGGCTCAGAAGAAATCAGAGGAAATGTGGATAATGCAGAGGATGACATTCCCTGGACTGGAAATCACATCAAGGACCACAAAGATATGATCCAGTTTGGACAAATGTAATGTATCATAAACCAATCACATATTTGTAAAAGAAGCAAAAAGTGAGAAGTGAATCCCGTAGGACGTGTGTTAGGGAAATATCAGATACGCTCTGACACCCGTTCTGCGGAATTTGCCCTACCGGATCTTGTGTTAAGCAATGGAAAAAAGAAATCACAACAAATCAAAATTGCAAGAACAAAGAACACCAAGTTTTAACGAGGTTCGGCAACTTGCCTGTTGTTTTTTGTTGGCCCAATAAGTTGGCCCGTACTCTAAAAACCCAGCTCCCCACTACTTGTGCCCTAGCCCCTCTATTTTCTTCCCCTACCCGATGGTTCTCTCCTCCTCAGATGTCTTCGTGATCTGATGGCCGCCGCTTGCTCCCATCCGTAGGTCGGCTCCTTCCCGTGTTTTCTACCCTAGCCCATCTCCTCCTGTCGGATAACCCTATGATAAATATAGTGTTGAGATCAGAGGTGAGTGGTGGGTGAGATAGGGAGAGGAGAGATGTGAGACAGTAGGGAGAGATGTGAGATAGGGGAGGGGGAAGTGGCGAGAGAAGTGCCTTCTGTGAGCTTTGCGCTCACCCCCTTTGTGCGATCCATCCCTTACCTGAGCTTTGTGCTCCTCCTGTGAGCTTTGTGCTCTCCCTTGCTATGTGCGAATCCCCCCTTTCACCTTTGTGAGTGATTGAGGAACAGACCCATACCCGAGTTCCCCCTTTGTGTGTTGGTGGTGCACAGTTGAAGAAGAACGGATCTGGTTGAGCAGGCTCCTGAGCCAAACAGCGACGACGCCGATCCCCAACAGTGGTATCAGAGCTTGGTGGAGTCGTCGCCGCCGCAGGACGCCGCCAGACTGCCGCCGGACCGCCGCGAGGGCGTGGGTAAGGTCGAAACTCTCTACAGTGGGTTTCGCTCAGGTAAACTCTGGCCTTTGTTGAAGATTACAGTTGATCTCTTGCTTTGTTGAAAATTACAGTAAATTGGTATCTCTGGCCTTGTTGGAAAATTTTTCAGAAACTAAAATTGGTTCGTGCGAAAGAACAAAGGGTCTGAACACGAGCTTTGTGCTCATAGTTATTCCCATTTTGTTTGTGCTAGTTGCTTCGCAAATTTGAGGAAAAAAAAATTCGGCTATATCTGTTTTTTTTTTGTTTGAAAAATATTTTCTGTTATTGTTTCTGCTCGTGCTAGTTGTTGTGATACCATTTCTTTTTTTTTTCTGTGTGAAAAATGTCCGCTGCGTTTGATTGATGACTGGGAGAGACTCTGAGAGTTGAGAGTGACAGAGAGCTTCACCCTTTGTGAGGTGGAGAAGGGTAGAGAGTTGAGGAGAGACTCTGAGGGAGCAGTGTGAGGAGATCCCTCTGTGAGATTTGTGCGAGAGATAGAGTTGAGGGGGTCGGAGAATTGAGTGAGCTTTGTGCTCTCACCCGTTGTGCGATCCTCCCCCTTACCCGAGCTCTGTGCTCATAGCTTTGTACGATCCTCCCCCTTTACCCGAGCTCTGTGCTCATAGCTTTGTACGATCCTCCCCCTTACCCGAGCTCTGTGCTCATAGCTTTGTGCGGTCCTCCCCCTTACCCGAGCTCTGTGCTCATAGCTTTGTACGGTCCTCCCCCTTACCCGAGCTCTGTGCTCATAGCTTTGTGTGATCCCTTCACCCTTAGTGAGGTGGAGTCTTGAATGAGAGTTGTGAGAGACTCGGTGAGGAGAGAGAAAAAAAATGACGGTGAAGAAGACCCTGAGCTTTGTGCTCTCTAGCCTGGTGCAATCCATCCTCTCCCTTCTGGAGCTTTGTGCTTTCACCCTTTGTAAGGTGAGTGTCCGAGAGAAGAGAGAGAGAGGGTGACAGAGTGAAGTAGAACTCGAGCTCTGTGCTCCCCTGCTTTGTGCTTGGGTAATTTTCTCCCTTTTTCTTTGTGAGTTACCTTTGTTGGCCTATTAACTTGTTTTGTGCTTGTTAGTAGCTTTGTGATTTTTTCCCTTTGAACTCGATGACCGATTGGTAGAGTTTGGCCCTTTGTGGACTTGGCATGCTTTGTGTGTTGCCTTTGTGGCCTGTTAACTTGCTTTGTGCTTGGGTAATTTTTTTTCTCTTTGCTTTGTGTGCTTGCCTTTATGGCGTATTAACTTGCTTTGTGCTTGGTTAAGTTTTTCTATTGCTTCGTGTGTTGCCTTTGTGGCCTAACCTGCTTTGTGCTTGGGTAAGTTTTTCCATTGCTTCGTGTGTTGCCTTTGTGGCCTAATAAGTTGCTTTGTGCTTGTTAGTAGATTTGTGATTTTTCCCTTTGAACTCGATGACCGTTTGGTAGAGTTCGGTCCTTTGTGGACTTGGTATGCTTGGTGATCTTACCCCGATCTTTGTGATCTGAGTTTAATTTGTGTATTCTCTTCCATTGCTTGTATCCTCTTTGTGATCATACAAGTAATAATTTGGCGATGATGAGTCCTGCAGTTCCGTGTTTTTTCTTTTTGTGCACTACCTTGGGTCAAAGGTGGAGATTGTTGTTTTTTGTTGGCCCAATAAGTTGGCCCGTTACTCTAAAAACCCAGCTCCCCACTACTTGTGCCCTAGCCCCTCTATTTTCTTCCCCTACCCGATGGTTCTCTCCTCCTCAGATGTCTTCGTGATCTGATGGCCGCCGCTTGCTCCCATCCGTAGGTCGGCTCCTTCCCGTGTTTTCTACCCTAGCCCATCTCCTCCTGTCGGATAACCCTATGATAAATATAGTGTTGAGATCAGAGGTGAGTGGTGGGTGAGATAGGGAGAGGAGAGATGTGAGACAGTGGGGAGAGATGTGAGATAGGGGAGGGGGAAGTGGCGAGAGAAGTGCCTTCTGTGAGCTTTGCGCTCACCCCCTTTGTGCGATCCATCCCTTACCTGAGCTTTGTGCTCCTCCTGTGAGCTTTGTGCTCTCCCTTGCTATGTGCGAATCCCCCCTTTCACCTTTGTGAGTGATTGAGGAACAGACCCATACCCGAGTTCCCCCTTTGTGTGTTGGTGGTGCACAGTTGAAGAAGAACGGATCTGGTTGAGCAGGCTCCTGAGCCAAACAGCGACGACGCCGATCCCCAACATTGCCTACGTCCTCGGGAGCCACACAAATAATTTCTTTTATATTAAAGAAGATTACAAAGCTTGTATAAGAGCAGATCTCAACTTGAGATCTCTCAAGAGAAGAACCAACAGAAACTCTGTTGTTCAAACAAAAGGCGCGAGTTTTTCCAACTGGAAAAACTCCTCTCTCTTCAATAAATCGCTATAGGAACTTAGAAATTTTTTTCTAAAAAATTTCCCGCTGAAAGACTCTTCTTAATAGCCGCCGCCTCTGGAGTTTAATGCTCTGAAGAAGAAAATCAGGGCTGGGGCATTTTTTCTCGCTGCTCATGGGTTTCCCTTAAATAGGGAAACCCTAGCCAGCTTGCGCCAGCTGTTTCCCAACAGCATAGGCGAGTCCGCCTTCACCTTCACATTCGTAGCAGGCGAAATCCACTCTCCTCACGTAGGCGAAAACAAAAAGGAGAGGGCGAAACTACGAGCTCGCACGCAGGAGACTTCGCCTGCAGTTCTTCACGAAACTCGCTTGACCTTGTTCCCAAAATCCGCCTGCTCGAGTTCGCCAACCGAAACTCTCCTTCGCCCGATTCCAAACTCTCCTGTAGCCGTCGATTCGCCTGCATCAAAGCTCAAACTTGCCGACTGGATTTCGCCTGAAGCCCATCAACTTTGAGCTCACCAACAGAGCATCGCCGGAGCTCGCCTTTGCTGTTCGACGTCGCTGGAGCTTGCCGCTGATAGGTATGGGTCTACACCCATTTCCAACAACATGCACTCTTTATACAAATGGCTGCAATTAGTTGTGCACAGTGCACTTTTAATATAAAGGGATGCAGAAAAGAAATCAATTTATGTAACATTAATGGGAATAATAAATTGGTCCTAACTCATAGGTTTTGGCAATTACAGAGACACACTTATGCCCAATTTCTTGCTCTTTTTTCTACACCAAAAAAAAAGAAAAAGAAAAAGAAAAAAAACCCATGTTTTCCATATTGTGCTAATTCCATTTCCCTACTTGGATTAAGCAATAATAGAGGAACAAAAAATTACATCTAAAATGGACCAAGGCTTTAGAGTTACCCCCAACATCTTAAAGATACATTTGGAGAGTGCAAGCACGCTTGATATTGAAGGTAAATGACTTCCTTGGCAGGTGTACGTATGTCTCT
>BQKN01066886.1:10636-55370 GCA_022839385.1 Asparagus kiusianus
CCCCCCCATGAGTTAAAGTTCTTCTAGAATTATCTTAGAAGATAATGAAGAGAATTTTAAAGATTGGGTATTTTTCATATAGTTCCATGGTTGCAAGTCAGAACACGGCACATGCAATGAAAAGAAGCAAATCAGAATCACTCTTTTTATTATCACCAAAAATATTTAAGAGTGATACAAAAACCTTGTTCTTATCAAACAAAAAGAACACTACATCATTCAGCCCTTGGATCAGTAAAAGTGAAATACACAAGCCGGGATTTAATAGCAGCTAGCCTTTCTTCATGAGCGGCCTGCACCATCACCTCGGCTTTCTTCCTAAGGACGTTTTCGTCCGACTCGATTGCACTGGCTTGCTTTTGGAGAAGTTCAAGATCCTGTGTCGACGAGCGGTAAGTGGTGTAAGTCTTCACGCTTTCTAGCCTGAGCCTCACTAAGATCTCTTCCTCCCGCGCGAGCTCTGATTCGTGTCGAGTCAATTCCACCTTGAGGCGATCAATTTCTGCACGAGTCGCTTGAATGGCAGCACTAGAATCGTCCACAGCGTGTTGTTTCTGCATGCACAGCCCCTGTAAGGATGCGAGTTCAAGCTCCCTGTCAGTGATGGCTTCTTGAAAAGTCTCGTATTGGCGGGCCGCTTCAGCTTTAAGATTATTAAAGACTAACGCGGCCTGAGCAACAAGATCAGCTTGATGCAATTCTTCCAAAAGCCCTTAGATCTTTCTCCAACCGAGAGACACCTTCGGAGCAATGCTGGAACAATCGAGCGTCATCCAAATAGCGAATGCCATTCAAAGAGTTCATGAGTATTGGTTTAAAGAAATCAAACGAAGCTCGTTTAGCACTGATCTCCTCGATTGCTAACTTCATCATGTCTTCCAATGGTCGTAGAAGAATTTTTAGAACGGAAGGGACGGCCACTGGACTTAGAGACTTCATCGGAGATGTCGATGGGGAGCCTAAAAGCATAGATCCAGGTGCAGGAGAAGTGGGTGATGACCGTGAGGAAGTTGGAGAAGCTATGCTGACGTCCAGTTGCGAGGGACTAGAAGGTAGAACCATGAGTGCCCCAGTTTGGGCTGAGCTTAGCACCATCTCTGTCCCCACAGGTTTGAGAGGAATCGTCAGTGAAGGAGTTTCTTCTGGTAAAGAACCGGTAGTCACTGGCATTGATTCAGAAGAAGGAACGTCCGCTGCTTGCGAGGGGCGTGATGATGACGTACCAGCAGCCTCATGAGTTGGGGAACCTACACAAAAGAGCAATCAGTATAAAATAAAGAAACACCAGAGAAATCAGAATGTATAACTTCTACCGGTAAGGTAAAAAGGAAGATAACCGGACGCCTTATCAGAAGAGGGTGGTGTAGGATTAGCCCAGCTAGCGGAATCGTCATCATCACTTTCATCCTCCTCCTCAGCGTCATCATGGTGAGACGAGCTCTCATAGTCTAACGGTTCGTCATCACCTGCAGTTGACAGTCCTGGAGAGCTCGTTGATGTGTCCACTTTAGTCAGCTGGCCAGTCGTGGGACTAGGGATAATAGTCTCCGAATGTGGCAATAGTGCAGAGGAGGCTGGAGACTGACTCTCATTAGGATGTACAAGTTCTTCCGACATCAGCTCGTCTGCAGGCAGCTTAACCCCTTCAGATGAAGACGTTGTAGGTAGCACCCTTGCAGGTGAAGAAGCAGCATCAAGAATCTGATCTGGAAATGGCGAGATATCGGGATCTGCTGTAGAAGAAGCTCCCATATCCTCAATTGGGAATTCATCTCCACCCTCCGCCTGATCCAAGGGATAATAAGGAGAAAGTTCTTCAACGAATGTAGTACTCTCAGAATGAGGACCCGCGCGATCAGGATGACTTGTAGCAATGGGTTCTTGCTCATCTCCTCTGTCGGCAGATTTAAAAGCATCCCCCATCAACTTCTCGGCAGGAGGGTCTATTATTAGCTTTCTGCGAATGCGTTTCTCATATCGAGCCTCTTCGGCTTCGAACAGAGCCCTCTTTCCAGTTGCTTTTGTCCTTGGAGCTTCAGCAGCCGTGGGATTCACTACCGGGGGACTCTCTACTCCTAGTTCCCCTTCTTCTTCCTCAGCTTCATCTTCAAAATCTAAAAACTCGTCGATCCCTTTCAGACGAGACACACGAGCTCCTTTCCGGGATGTATACAGCCTTCTAATTTCACGGAGGCCTGAAGTGTACAGTTTATATTCTGTGATTGTAGAAGCTGTATAATACCAGTTACAGAAAGCCGCAGAAAGAAGAGAATTCGGTGTCTTGTGGGGTAATCTGAAGGTAGCCCCGGTGCAACCTGCGGTGGAATAATACCAGGCTCGAGCTCCTTCGTATATGTTGCCCATAACCGAAAGTAGGCTTCTTGGATTGCCAACATACAGTTGGTCGTATCCGAATTGGCGAGCAAATCTATACGGTTGATAGGGCTCAATTATGCATTTATCATTTTGCCTGAGGATGAGATAACCAGGTCTGATATTCAACAACCAATGGAAAACTCCCCCGTCCAAGCGAGTGAAACCATTAGGACCAGCAGTATCTTGGAATACCTGTCCATACCCTCCACCCTCAAAATCCGGGAAGCAGCGGAAGATGTCGTAGCTGAGGTCTCTCGACAGGATCTGACGGACCTTCACTACGTAAGTGCCTATCCAAGTAGCCTTTTCTAATCTCTGCACGAAAGGGGTGAAACCTTCATCTGTGGAAGACGGAGCGCTCATCAGATGTGAACAATGCGAGGCATACCAAGCCATTAAGTAAGTATATGGTAAGGGTACTCTGGGATTTGGGGTCACCAAGCTTTTTTTTCCTTCGGAGTCTATCTCCTTCACTTGGATAAACTCGAGACACAATTCCCTCAAGCCATGCTGTAGACAACATGTCATGGCCGAAAGTAGATTTATGGGTCTCCCATGAGCTAAGAGGACAGCCGGATAAGCTACCTCGATCATCACAGCATCTATTGGCCTGGTAGGGACCACACACCGCTTTAGCCACAGCATGAGAAAACCCGCTAATAAAGCCATATCAGAGATTGGAATGGCTGCCTGGTGATGGAAGCTCTCAAATTCAGTTTGTGCGGGGAAATCATCTTCTATTCCCTCGCTAACATAGTGAACGGTGGCGTCATTAATCAAAGCCTGAATGGTTTCAGAGGTGCTTGCCTCCCGACGAGATACGTTGACAGCTTTGTTAGACAAATTCTGGAAAAGATACTCAGCCCAAGATAGCTGTTTGATACCACGTCCACGTGCTCCTGTCAGTTGGCTGCAGATTTGGAAATGACACATCACTTCCCATAGAGTATCATATACTTCAGGGTTCGTCTCCTTCAAAATTCTCAATTCATTTGACCCAGGGACAAACTCTTCATATGGTAAGTCTCCAAAAGGAAGACCTGAGACATCAAACATCTCATGTAGGGCGAACCCTAATTCTCCTTCCGGTGTGAAAAATGTACAAGTCTCCGGATTGTACCGCTCCAGAATGGCGAAGAAGTTATAAGGACTAAGAGCGATACCGAATTGAGTAGCCCTAATAGGGCAACCAAGCCCAGATTGAGTTAACGGTCCCTTTAACTCCGCCAGTACGAATTCTATCATTCGTGTCCACCATCCTGCCTTAGTGGAATGTACCCATCCAGGAGTTCGGAATACTGCGGTTGGAAATTCACCTTTGGCGGTCAAAAATCGTCGCATGAAGGTGTTAGCTGGGCTAGCACTTTCTCCCAAAGGATATCCCCGTGAGAATAAGCAGGGTTCCAAGGCTGACACTTGTCGACTATAACCAGCGGAATGTACACCCTTGTGAGTCAGAACCCCGACAGCTACCCCATCTTGCTCTCTCACCAAGTCCCAATTCATGTGGCGGGGGACGGAGGCGCATTGGTAATAAGAGATGGGAAACATCCTGTGCATGTCAGGAAGAAAGAAGCGACGATCTTCGATTTGCCGAAGCCATTTGTAGTGTCCGCCGTGCACGATCTCTTTTGAGATAGTGACACGATCCCCAAATAGAAAATCCGGCTTGACAAGCTTCTTGCGGGACCCAGTCTCAAATTTAACGTCTGTAACTAATACCCTAAGTATATCTGTACTTGGGTCGGAGATCAAAGTGACACGATCCTTGTCAGAATCTTAGAATATCGGGAGTTCTTGACGCAGATTGAATTGCATGTTAAAATCCACGCCCCCCTCACGCCCGAAGTGGTGATGAGGATTGAGCGGTTCGCGGGTATAAGGCACTGCAAAACAAAGAAATATTCAGTCAGTCAAATGAAAGAAAGAAAACTATCAAACGCATGATTCAGATCTAGCGTTTGATTTTCATCAACGCAGAGGTCAACCCTGCGTTACTCTTTCAAACGCACAGTTCAAACCTAGCGTTTAAAACTCATTAACGCAGAGGCCAAGACCTGCGTTAAATCTGTTGAACGCACAGTTCAGACCTGGCGTTTAAAATTCATTAACGCAAAGGTCAAGCCCTGCGTTAAATTTGTTGAACGCACAGTTCAGACCTGGGGTTTAAAATTCATCAACGCAAAGGTCGAACTCTGCGTTAAATTTCTCGAACGCACAGTTCAGGCTTGGCGTTTAGAATTCGTCAACGCACAAGTCGAACTTTGCGTTAATCATTCGAACGCATAGTCCAGACCCAGCGTTCAGATTCTATAAACGCAGGGTCAAGCCCTGACGTTTCAAATTCAGAACGCAGAGTCCTAACTCTGCGTTAACAATGTCAAAACGAGTCGTCTTCCTTGTTTGCAAGAACCCATATAGGGTTTTTCGGAAAGAACTCGCCGAAGCAAGTTTGACGGCGATGCATCTAGGGTTTTTTCAAAGAACTCGCCGAAGCAAGTTTGACGGCCCCGGGGAACGACACTTACCACCGACGGGCGGAGCCTGAGACGGCGGCGCCGCTGCAGCAGCGGATCGGGGGCGAGAAGCGGCCTTTTTCTTGGAGCCCATGGTGTATAAGGACCGGAGAAGATGAAGAAGATCACCGGAATCAAAAACGAAGAGTCTTCGTTAAAAATTTTCTGAAAGAAAAGAGGCAAAAAGTCGGGTGACTTTTGATTTGACCCATAGCGGTCTATTTATAGACAGCTATGAGCTGTCAAATCGGGTTGGAGATTTAGGGCCCAAAAACCCGCCAAACGAGGCCTGTGCGTCCGCGTTGCATCAACTTCTGAACGCAGAGTTCAACCATGCGCTTTAATGCTTTAGCATCAAAAAGCTATCTGTGCATCTGCATTAATTGAGCCTCCTGACGCAGAATTTAACTCTGCGTTGCAGCACTATAACACAGGAAGCTTATTTGGGCATTCAAACTCAACCACATGAATTCCTCTATGTTTGTAGCCAAGACATGGTTTCAAATAAATAGAGGGAGGCTAATGTCAACTATCAAGGTGACTAGAGCCAAGAAGAAACAGGTGATTATACTGAAGAGTCTGTTGGAAGAGTTCAAACAGGTTACAATCAGCCAAAGTTCAGCAATGTCTTCAGATCAGATGACGTGAACAATCAACACGTTAAAATTTGGGATCCAAAGTATTCCGAAAATTCGTCCCAGTCAACCGTGAACTTTCGAAAACTTTGGAGGGGGTTCTGTAGGCTGTCTAAAAATCACAATGGATAGCTGATCCCCATCAAGTTCTGGCAATGAAAGTTACAATCAAACGACTTTCTAATCACTGCATTTGCGATTCTGCAATCGCCACAAACATGGCTTCATGACCTGAGATGATTGATCTTGGTGGCTGCGACAACAGCATGATTAATATTATATTATCAACTATTAGGAATGCTGATGAGCAGTGTAATGATTTTAGAAATAAAAGGTCAGACTTAGTTGGTGAGTTGTCGGATAGAGAGCTATGGGCAAATATTCGTCCAAAAGACACTATGGATGTTGATTCCCGTCAAGCTCTCACAACGAAAGCTACAATCAAATAGCTTACGTGCTGACAATCGAAAGCTGCAAATAGAAGACTTTTCACACAGATCGAGGAGTTACAATCTGACGACGCTTCCGACGGCAGATGAAAAATTCTATTTAGTGGCCTTCACAATCGATGGTGAGAGTTACAATTTGACGACTCTCATACCTTATGACAGGCAAAGATCAATAAGCAATGGCCTTTGCAATATCATAATAGACGAGGTTACAAGTCAACAACCTCTCTTAAACGCATAGTTAATTCCTGCGTTTCTTAAATTCCAAACGCACATATTCTGTGCGTTCGCCAGCAGATACTTAACTCTGCAACGCAGAGTTAAAATCACCAAAACGCACACTTAATGTGCGTTCTTTAACAGTCTCAACTGTGCGTCCCAAATTCTCGACGCAGAGTTGAATGTACAAGTGACCTGCGCGTCTCTAATTCTAGAACGCATGCGGCCCGTGCGTTTTCAACCTTTGTCAAAGGTTTAACTCTGCATCTCAAGCCTCAAACGCAGAGTTAAGGTCCATAACGCCAGATCAGGCGAATGACTCGTTCAAACACTTGTCGAACGGCTTTAAAACCGTTATCCCACGTTCTGAGGGATTTTCGCCCACTTAGGAGCAGATTTAGGGATTGGTTATAGCCCTAATCCTCATATAAATAACCGACTTACTCAACTGAGTAAGGGGGTTAGGTCGTGATTGGTGGATTGATCGGTTTTCAGCAACAAAACCGTAGAAGGTTGAAGGAGCTGGCATCAAAAACCGCCTAAGTTCAACAAATCTCGGCAGTTCAACAACACGAAGAAGGAGATCTTTTGAAGATAATCAAATCTCAAAGAATCCCTTCATCGGTGGAGAATCAACTTGGCCATTAACCGAATCTTCGGTTCTAACAACTCTGTTACAGAGTTCCAACTCACTCTGAGTTCTGAAACTCATTTAAGAGTTCGTGATTAAGCTTGCAACGCAAGTTAATCATATCAAACCAGTTATCCGGTTCTCAACAACTCTCTTTAGAGTTCTCAACTCACTACGAGTTCTTTACACTCATCGAGAGTTCTACACCGAATTCATCACACAAGTCAACTGTTCCAGTGAGATAGTACGGTCGGATCGTCAACGGAGAGCAAGTTCGACGCGATCAATCGAAGGAAGCACTCCATCGCTACCAAGAAGAACCCAGTCTTAAACAAAGGGGAGAATCAAATCCATTCTCTTCTCTTTTGTAATTGGAATCCAAATTGTAATTGATTTTGAGAGAATACAAGTCAAATTTTCTTTCATTGTCTTTTTACTGCAAATTTCCAACAAACAGTCTTACGCGACTCTGCCTCAATATCTTGATGTGATCAAAAGAAGCAATCCTGGATCTGAATACAAACTCATAACCAAAGAGGTCAATCCGGGAGTTCATAAATTCACATCTGTATTTTGGGTATTTGGTCCTTCGATCGAGGGATTTAAATTTTGTCGGCCGATCCTTAGCATTGATGGGACACACTTATACGATAAATATAAGGGTGTATTGCTTGTCGCTACAGGAGTAGATGTAGATGGGGGCTTATTTCCTTTGGCCTTCGCAGTTGTAGAGGTCGAGAATAGTGAAAATTGGGAGTGGTTTTTTTCTTGCATCCAATTATATATTTTTAATGTGTTGCCTCCTAGAAAAATTACTTTTATATCCGATAGGATGAAAGGTATTCCAAGAGCATTGTACAGGAGATTTGGCTCTGATCATAATCACCGCTATTGCTTACGACACATTAGAGCTAATTTTAAAAAGAGCTTTGGTCAAGTACATCTACAAAACCTTCTTTGGCAAGCGAGTGTTACACCCGAAACATGTGTGTATGATCGGATACGGGATCAAATCAAGGCAACATCTCCAGCTGCACATGATTGGATTGAGAGTAGTTTGGGAAGCGATTACGTCGACCGGTGGGCTCTAAGTAAAGATGGAGGGAATCGCTATTGCATGATGACAACTAATTGTTCTGAAAGCTTCAATGGTGTACTTAAGGGGGCTCGAGCAATGCCCATACAGGCGTTGGTTGCGAGGACATTTTATAGACTAAATAAGTATTTTGTCAAGCGGCGAGATGATGGAGCAAAGTGGGGGACGTTGTTGACCCCAAAAAATGAAGAGATTATAGGAGCTCGTGTCAAGCAGGCCAGATTGACTAAGATTGTGAGATTTGCTATAGATGAATGGGAGGTTACAGACAATCACGGTCATAATTACACCGTCAATCTACGAGGAACACAATGCGCATGCACCTGTAACATTCCAGAATTGCAAAAATTGCCATGTGCACATGTTATAGCGGTTACGACCAAGCAATTTGGGGGTGCAAATAGGGCTGTCCATCCGGGCCGGCCCGGCCCGGCCCGGGAAATCGGGCCCGGGCCGGGCAAAACCCAAGCCCGGACCCGGGCCCGGGTGGTCCGGGCCGGGCCTGAGCGGGCCGGACACCGGGCCGGCCCTGAGCGGGCCGGACACCGGGCCGGCCCGGTTTGATTTTTTTTTTAAATTTTTTTATTTTTTTAATTTTTTTAAAATTTTAACAAAACCATAAATCATAAATTATTATAAAAAATGTCATAAATTTAATTAATAACTTGAAATGAAATAACATAAATTACAAGTACAAAAAATGATAAAAATATCTTCTTTATTAATAATCGGTAAATCCTTTACAAGTATAAATTTATTTCGAAATTCGTCGCATCACAATAGATGAGTACATCCCAACTAGGTTGGCACCTACTCACCCATATCACTATCATTTACAACTTTTTTCGAAATAATTTAATTCAAATTTAAAGCTAAGAAATAAAAATTACAATTTTATGAATATTATCTAATCATTATATCTATCTGCTAGTCCCAACTCTTCAAATTTATCTTCAATCATAGCAATCCGTTCAATGCCTTGTGTTCGCTTCTCGTATCTTCACCAATCCTGTAAGCACATCACCGCTTGTACAGTATACGGATCTAAGCATGTCCTGTGGTCGTTGATCAAACGTCCTGCTGTGCTGAAAGCGGATTCCGAGGCTACAGTCGAAACCTGCACTGATAGTAAGTCACGAACCATGGTGGAAAGTATAGGATATGAAACTGATCCATATACTTTCCACCATTGCAAAATATCTAAAGCATTTCCTTGACATTTAACTAAGGAAGCAGATAAATATTCATCTATTTCAGAAACCTCTAATCCTGATGAAGTTTTAGATCCACCAGTTAGTTCAGCTACCATTGCATACCTATCAAAACTTACACTTTTACCTCGACCTGTGCTCGAAGCTGAAGGTGCCGAAGCTATAGACTGTTGTGTAGCTACACCATATCTAGCTGCATACTCATCATATAAGGTTTGAAAATAATTTCTAATAGCTAAATGATGAGTAGTAGCAGTAAGGGTGGATCCATCATCTAAGTCTATAATCTGTCCACCATACAATGATTGTAACAAACTTCGAAGGCCAATATCCTTCAAGCATGGATCAATAAGAACACCAATACCAAAAATATGAGGAATAGGCCTAAAATACTTATTAAATTTACTCTCCATTTGAAAAATTATATTTCCAAAATATCATCCATACGATATTTTGCAAATTTTTTTTGAATATTTAAAATTTGTAAAGCAGCTAAAGTAATAGTTGGATAATAACAACCAGATAATAACATAGTAGCATCATAAAACACTTGTAACATCTCATTTAATTTACATATAACTGTCCATTCATCTTCAGTTATTCCATAAGCACTACCAGAGCTAGAACTAGAAGCATAAAAATTTATAAAATCATTTATAATTTCTTTATATTCTATTGCTACAGATAACATTGCATAGGTGGAATTCCACCTATGGTCAACATCTTTTGAAATTAGTCTAGGCTTATAATTTTTTTTTTACAACATTGTTTCCATCTTTTAATTCTCATTTCAGAAGCATTATGCATATTAGCAACTGCTCTAACCTTTTCTATCATGGGTTTAATTTCAGAAAATGCACTTTGAACAATTAAATTTAAAATATGACAGATACATCTAACATGAAAAAGCTCACCATGACATGGCAATGACAAAGTTATTTTCAGAAAATCAACAGCTACATTATTATTACTTGCATTATCTAGTGAAAGAGTAAATATTCTTTGATCAATTTCTAGTTTCATAAGTTCTTCAACAATTAAATTTGAAACATTAATACTAGTGTGTGACTCTTCAATTGTAATAAAAGAAACAACTCTTTTAAACATTTTTCAACTTTCATCAATCCAGTGTGCTGTTATACATAAATAACCAATTTGCACTCTAGATGACCAAATATCAGAAGTTAAAGAAAATTTGCAGTTTAAATTTTTAAAATAAGAAATTATTTTTCCCTGTTCCTCAACATAATATTTTAAAATATCACGTTGACAGGTTTGACGAGAAAATTTTGTAAATGCAGGATAAAAAACATCTCTAAACAAATCTTCAAATTCATCATCTTCTACTAATTTAAAAGAAAGGTTTTTAAGAACAATAAACCTGATTACGTATTTCCGGGCTCGGGCAGCGTCATAATTCCAACTGCCGAGGGTACCTGAAGAGGATGATTGGGAAAGCATAGACTGCCGGATATCACCTTGTAGATTTTGGCCTTTGTTGTGTTTTTCAATATGCCGTTTGAGATGGTTGGTGCCGCTCTTATGATGAGCTTTGAATATCTGGCCGCACAACGCACATTTCGCATTCTGAGAGATGATTTTACCGTGTTCATCCTTGGTGACGTCTATCTTCTCAAAAAAGTTCCATACATCAGACCTTGGCCTTTTTGGAGCTCTTGGTGCCGTAGATTTGTCGCCACCAGATTCAGGATTAACACCTGTAGGATGAGGAGTTGTTGTAGGAGGACTCATCTCTGGATCGGTAGGAGATGCATGTTGCTCTTCATAATCAGACCCAGAAGCCATTTGTTGGAAGTATTAGAAAATACAAAAGATTATAGGATAGTATATTAGTATGAGATAGTATAAGATTGTATAAGAGAGTAGTAGAGAGAGAAATAGATGAGTTTTGTTGTGAGGAAATGAATTGAAACCCCCCCTCTATTTATAGAAGCAGCCCCTAGGTAAATGACCAAAAAACCCTCGAAAAATAGCCGTTTTTTGACCGTTTTAAGGGGCAAAACGGTCAAAAGGTCAAATATGGACCCGGGCCGGGCCGGGCGAAAGTGACCGTTCGACCCGGGCCGGCCCGGCCCGGACCGGCCAACGGTCACGTTTGTGACCGTTTTGGCCGGGCCGGCCCGGCGAAGCCCCAGTGCCCAATTTGGGCACTGTTCCGGGCCCGGGCCGGCCCCGGACAGGGATCGTCAAATGGCGACCCGGGCCCGGGCCCGGACCCGGATTTTGCCCGGGTTTCCGGGACCGGCCCGGGCCCGGGCTCCGGGCTTTTTGGACATGGCTAGGTGCAAATACATGGTATTACACATACGCTTCTGAGTGGTACCAATCAAGCCACTATAGAGATTCATACAGTCAGTTTTTTCATCCCATTGTAGATAGTCGTTACTGGCCACCCTATAACGGGCCGCATGTGTTACCTCCTGAATTTAAGCGACAAGCCGGACGCCCGAGATCAACACGCATAAAGTCTATGATGGATGGGGGTCGGGAAGGAGTTCCAAAAACAAATAGATGTGGATATTGTAGACAACCGGGCCATAGGAGATCTCACTGTCCCACCAATCCAAATAAATAGCAATTAATGGGTATAATTATTCTATTCTTTGTTAATTATTCAACTTCGTTTATACTTCATTATATTCTACTCCATTATATCATCATATGTGCTTCATTTATATCATTATATGTGCAGCTATGGAGGCGGGGCCATTGACGTATAAGGTCCTTTATGACCAACCTCGACATCGATCCGCGAAGATTGACACTGGGGAGGTAATTAGATTGGTAGTTATAAATTACATTTTCATTCAAGGATTATTCTAAGTTATTGGCTGTTACTGAACATTTACATTGTTTATTATATGCAGGCCCCGAGCATTACTATTGTTGATCACACTCGTGCACACTCAAGCTGGGAGTTGACCGACCCACATGTCCAATATTATGTTCGTCAAGCATGCTTCATTGAGTGCTCACAAATTAAATGGGTGAGACTTGATTGGGCTCTCTTGACAGCACTGGTTGAACGATGGAGGCCCGAGACAAACACATTCCACCTGCGCCAAGGAGAGTCGACGATTACATTGCAGGATGTAGGGGTTTTGCTTGGACTCCGAGTGGATGGAGATGCTGTCACAGGTAGTGACGACTTCAACTGGACAAATAAGTGTGAAACATTGTTGGGTCAAGTTCCTCACATGAGGGGTGGAAGGATCAAACTTGAATGGTTGAGAAACAATTTTATGAATGTTCCGATCGATGCAACCGAGGAGATCGTCAAGATGTATGCCCGTGCATACATACTTCACATGATCGGTACTATTCTATTCCCGGATTCCACGAAGGATTCGGTGCACGTGAGGTGGTTGCCACTCCTGGAGGATCTTGTGGATTGTGGGGGATTGTCATGGGGGAGTGCCGTGTTAGCGTATCTGTATAGGGAGATGACCAAAGTGGCTCTTGTTCAAAACAAAGAATTCAAGGGTTGTCTCACTCTGCTACAGATATGGTCTTGGGAGAGATTTTGCATTTGGGTTGCCCAGATTTGAGAGAGGCACGTGCTCTCGATGGCAATATTCCGTTAGGCTGCAGGTATTACTAAGTTATTTTAAAAAATATATGATTACATGTAATTTTATACATTTGTTTTAATTTATACTAACTCATTGTATATAAATTAGACGGAATGTATCTAGATCATGACATACCTCACCAAAGGGCCATGAAAACTTCTATAGGAACGAGCTCGATCAAATGGAGAACGAACAGGTATTAAATCATAATATCTAAAAATTTTCAATCATTACATCATTTATTACTGAAATCTGCTTTACTTTATCTTTTTA
The DNA here is from genome assembly GCA_022839385.1 of Asparagus kiusianus. Taxonomy (NCBI): domain Eukaryota; kingdom Viridiplantae; phylum Streptophyta; class Magnoliopsida; order Asparagales; family Asparagaceae; genus Asparagus; species Asparagus kiusianus. Next base: position 23,636 of record BQKN01066886.1, read on the forward strand.
TAGGTCAAGTGGATGCCATATGAACAAGTTTTAGAGTCATTACCAGATATATGCATAGAAGAGCCGGATGTGTGGCGTGCTCGCGTCCCGGTCATATGTTTTGAGATTGTCGAGATGCACGTGCCCGACCGTGTGCTACGACAATTTGGGCTACGACAACATATCCCGGTCCCTGTGGAGGTAATAGAGAGAAATCCCAGAAAAGGTGCACATCGTCAAAATTGGGAACATATTCACAATGCTTACATCGGGAGGTGAGATAACAAGGATGAACATTTAGTGATGGAGAGGGTTGACGCACCTGACCTAGGTGTGTATTTGCGGTGGTATTGGGGGATTACTCGCCGGTGGATATTTCAGGAGAACAAAGCTCCTAAGGAATACATACCAAGAGGCCCAGTTGAGAGAGATTTGGTAAGTGTATAAGCAAAATATACAGTTACCTTGTGAGTTTTATTTTATTATCATCCAAATCATAATAGTTTTCTTGGGGTTTTTATCGTATAGGTACAAGAGCTCGAAGAACTTTCTACTATGGCGCATGATGCAATCCGAACAACTACCGAGCCAAGGCCGAGGAACACATTCTTCGCATGATCAAAAAGATTCGGTCCGCTCTTCAAAGGACGCGTAATGCAAGACGGGATGGACGTGAGGAGCGACCAATTGAGTACGGTCGTCGCCGGTTCCGAGGACACACAGGGGCAGGCTCAAGCAGAGCACATGATGAAGCTGGCGGCTCACAGCAGGCCCAAGCCGGATGTTCATAGTCGGTTCGAGTCGATGAGGATGTCATGCACTCCCAACTTCACACACAACCGGACGAGGAACTAATCCGAGCTCACGTCGAAGGTGAACGTGTCAGGGGGAGGGGGAGAGGGAGGGGGAGGGGGAGGGGGAGAGGGAGAGGAAAGGGAGTTGTATCCGATTGAAACTGAATATTATGTATCTGATTGAGTATTGATAGGATGTTTGCGTTTGAAACTAAATATTATGTATTAGATTGTGTATTGATTATTAGTATGTGAATTGCATGGTATGTATCCGATTGATTATGGTTTTTTATTTGAGATTATTGATTGGTATGTGTTTTATTGTGATTGTGATTGAATTGTGGATTGATATGTAACAGCAGGAGTTTGAATTTCCAGCGGAGTTCGTATTTCCAGCTATTTTCAGTTGGAAGAGTCTGCCAAATGGTCGGGGTTGGGAACCCCGACCATTTTTTGCACGTACACAAAACGGTCGAGGTTCGCAAACCCGACCGTTTTGTCGTAGCGAAGTGATCAACACCTACCTCTCTGCCAAATGGTCGGGGTTGCCAACCCCGACCAATTAGGGAGGGACCTAAATTAGTTTAGCATGTCATTAGCTAAATAGTCGGGGTTGCCAACCCCGACATAACTAAATAGTCGGGGTTGGCAACCCCGACTATTTAGCGGCGTCATTAAAAAAAACCGACCCATTTCGTGGCCACGCTGCTGACGTGGCACGAAATGGGTCGGTTTTGATAATAAAAAGTGAATTGGGTCAAATTTTTTAATAAAAAAATTAAATGAGTTTAAATCGAAAATTTGTTCCGTTGGAGCTTCCCCTACGTATGTTTACAAGCACAGTAGGAGTTCATGACTGATATATTAAGTTGATTATGTCACCTTTATAGACGAGGTTTAGTAAGTTTTGATTAAAAATATTCATTTCATTAATGAGTCATTTTGGTAAATTCATTATATTCACACATAAGATGTTTATAATGTAGTTTTCTGAGATAGATATATTCTACCGAGTTTTGAAATTTTCATAAAAATAGATTAAATATATATTACTTTCTTCTAAACTTAATTTTCTTTCATTTTGATTAGCTTTCTTATTTTTTTTCTATTCACAAAATAAATTCAACCTATAAAACAATTATGCCGGCAATACGGTCATAGTGAATATTTAAACTCAAGAAATAATTAAAATATTTGACCATACAGTGCATCCATTACGAATAAGATTGAATGATTTATTTATAAAGGTCTTGATCATTTCTCCATAGACCCAGACTTAAATGGGTACCCCGGGATTTTTTTTTTATTTTTTTTATTTTTTTATTTTTTTGGTGTGGGGGGCTGGGGGGGGGAGGGGGGGGGACCAGATATTGACCATCTCTCTCTGTATTGCTATTGGGACCACATATCTCTTTGTCTCTCTATCAAACTTAATGAAAAGGCGAAAGAGATTAAACAGTGGTTGATCCTGATGATGGATGAAATGGGAGGAGCTCAACTTTCATAAGGAGAGTAAGTCTGACCATCTCCGCTTGCTGTAAGGCGCTTCCCTCAGCTGCCCATGGGGGATTAGGGATTTAGGATTTTGGAAAGAGGAGAGAGAGCTTGATGATTGAGGATGAGGGAGTCTAGGTTTTTTCTCTCTTAGAGAGATCCCTCAATGAAAATGTAGCTTCTTCCCATTCAGTCCTCTCAACCCATTTTAGGACTAGTTAGGTATTAAATAGGTTACATGGATTAGTCGGGATCAACCTAAACTGACGCATTAATAAGCAGGTTAGTTTGGATCGACTCGTTCATGATCCAATCCATATAATTTGACCCCATACCATTATAAACAGATCAGGTCGGGTTGATGGGTCAGGTTTAGTTTGTCAGAAACTTAAATCTAAAAGACCTTATTTATTTACTATATAGACTGAGGTCACAAATAAAAGGGCCATCACACCAATACAATCTTACACCGCATCGTCAATTATAAACAATACTACATCACTTTCCTATGGTCGTAGGCAGGAGAAGCTATGTACGAAGCAATGAGGATTATTGCTTGTGAAGTGCTGCACAATTATCATCTTTAAATAGTACGAATCCTATCAAAACCGTTAACATGCCAGTGGAGAGTTCTCTCCACACATCGGTTAAGGCAAATTACCATACTGGGCAGGGAATTACCACACTACACCATGCTTTTCATCAGAACAGTAGAGAACTATCCGCTTGCATATTGGCAGTTCTAATAAAATGTGTGCTTCATGTTAATCAAAAAAGGGGAAAACATTCTTGCAAATGCCTTCTATAGAAAAGGCATCAGTGTAGTTATAAATATTGTATTCATAGTGTAATTATAAATATTGTATCTGTTCAATTAGACTATTAGTGCAATCATCAACTTTAATATGGGCGTTGGAACACTAATTACAATATATTCCTACACGGTTTACACAGGGCACTCTATATGATCTTTTACAAAAAGGGATGCGCTTGATTGTATATCAAAACATGACTAGACCCTTTTTTTTTTTAACTGAAAGCGGCTCGATCTTGAGGGTGGGTCATTTTAGCCATCATATTTTCACACCGAAATCAGATAACCTTATTTACGTATGCACAGGGGACATATTTTCTAGCACAACATTCTCCTATCTTTATGCAGGTATACCTTCATCGTTCAAAGAATGAGCTATAACACCATCTCCTAATTACAAGTACAGCTGAAACATGCCTCCAGACTCTCCAATTTTGTTGCGTTTTCCAAAATCAAGCTGCAAGTACAAGAACTTTGATAGTGCCTTGACTGTTGGCTGTTAACATCGTGGGGCTATCACTCTTCCAACAGACAGCACTGATAAAATATGATCCAGATTCATCATCTTGATCATCCATATCTGAGGAACTAAATCTATGCCAAGCTGCAGGTTTAGATATAGCCTGCAAGTAATTTTGTGTTAAAAAAATGTCAAATGAAGAATTATTGTATAAGGTGTCCTGAAAGAGAATGCACCTGACTAGAATATTATGACTAATTTTAATATAGAAGAAGGTGATGACTTACTTTGTGGTACACAAAAACTTCATTCGTCTCACTCCCACAAGCTATATACTCACTGTTCACCGTAAGGCCAACAAAGTTCTTCTCATTTGTGTGCCCTTTGAAGGTCCTTACCTGAGCAATATATTCAGAACGTATAGAGAAAGAAAGGATTAGATGGCTACTGAGTATAGTATAAATTCTAAAGAACAGAACCGAAGAGGCATATAGCAATTATCCGTCATCAGGCTGTCACATTAGGCTCCACGGTATATATTTGTTTTCACTCAATTATAGAACTTTTGATTTGTAGGCAATGGTTAATGTAACACAATTTTCCAAAAGTTATAAGCATGGTTGTATGTACCTGGCAGTTATCCTTTACATCCCACAAGCGCAATGTGCTGTCTGTTGATGCAGATGCAAGCTCATTGTTAGATAAGAATTTTACATAGGAAACTGCTTTTCTGTGGCCCCTGAAAACATGGAGTGGTTGACTTGTGTTTCTCAAATCGAAGTAGTGAATGTGGTGATCAGCAGAACCAACCTGGAAATGGATATGTAATGTAACGCTCTCCACGAAATTACCCCAGGACAAGAGATAAAATGGGATATGGGAAGAAGCATACCGCTACATGAATACTAGATCCAGGATTATATTTCACACAACAGATGTTTGCTTTCATGTCAATGTTCATAACACTTGCTTCTTGTTTTGTGCACCACACTTTGACCTAGTAGTAATCAACAAGAAAGCATTTACAACGATACAAATAACATAAACATAAGCATAATTTACGTACTGATTCCTAAAGTAAGTCACACTATACGGAAGTTATAGTCGCATGGTTATGGTTTTTTAGCTCTTCATCTTCCTCATGCAAGAACAACCTAAACACTTTGTCCTTGAAATAGTATATTATACCAATAAGTGCAAAATTGTTTTTTTTTCTCAAGAATATCAATACTATGTTTGAACATGTTGAACATATCACAAAAGAACACTAGGCAGACATTCATTGAATCAGTACATATAGGCATAAAAGACAAGTGCAGAATTCACATGATCTTTAACTGAAATAACTTCTGTACATTTCCCATATGCATTTTTAATCTCTCTTTTACTTTGATGCCTGACATGCTCATGTCGTTGAGTGTAGATTTCTAATATATATAGGCGCTCTTATTCAAGCCTTCCTAGACTACATGAAGTGCTAAAGTAGCTACCATTAACAAAATGAACTAAGTTATTGTTGATATTTGAATATATCTTCTGCACGTGCCAAAAAAACTTTCAAATTTTCCGCCCAGGGCCACAACAACAGACCAGCACCATGACCGCCATCATGAACATGGGCAAGAGAAGGGAGAAATGAAAGAAGAAAATCGAAGGATAACTAAATGGTAAATGTGATTAAGGGGGACTTACATATCCAGTACTTTGCCAGGTAAAACAACCAGACACAACTGCATCATCAGCAGGAGCACGGATAGCCCAGCCAGATTAACCTCAGGTATGTATTAGAAGAAAGGGTTAATTGCACATAGACCGCCTTGTAGTATTGTATTGAGACACTTATTACCTCTTAAGTTCGATTCAGCAGATACATCCTGGAGTTTTCTTTACTCTTTACTCTAAGGGGTCTATCTGCCAAAAGAAAAATAAGTCTCTCTACCCCTACCCCCCCCCCCCCCCCCCCGAAAAACCCACCGTCTTACCAAAAAATGGTTATAGCCGGCCAAGCTCACCTCTTGCTCACAGTTAACAGACAATCTAGACATCTAATTTCCAACAGAATCTCAGTATGGAATTGTCAAAGCCTTACTCATTTTCTCCAACAGAATCTCAGTATGGAATTGTCAAAGCCTTACAAATATGGAGTTTTTCTTCTGATGAATCCAGTTTTGACAGCAAAAGATTTAAAAAACAATGGTGATGTTAATGATGACTCAATGACCAAAGTCTCAGATGGAGAAAATAGAGTAATTTTTTTTAAATAGATCATTTTTAATTTTTAAAAAAAAATTACTCCATTTTCTCCATCTGAGAGTAAAACCAATCAAAAAGATATTTAATTAGCAAAATCGACCAACTCTCACCCATGCCAGCGCATCCAGCAAAGTTAGTCAATTTTGCAAAACTTCATCTTTAAAATATACGGAACTACTAGTCCCGCATAATTGGTTGTGAACATTATGTGTTGCATTGGCATTGAGATACGTATCATTTCACAAAAAAGAATAATCTCTCCCTTGTGGGGCCCACGCATACCACCCAACAGTGATGGATCTAGAATTCTGGAAAGTGGTCGCTAGGTATTAATCTAAAAAACTATTACAATTTCCCCTGCAAGTTTTCATATTTTGACAAAAAAATACATAATCGCATCACTAGTAACATTATCAAATAGATCTTTCTCAAATTATGTCACTAGTTCAGGTTAAGAACTTGAATTGAAAGATGAGTTTTTTAGTGAATAAATTGCAGAAAACCCCCCTAAATTTGGGTGTTTCTCAAATAACCCTCTTAACTTTCAAACTGCACAAAACCCTCCTTAATTTTAGGGGTTTTCAAAAAGCTCCCTTAAACTTTCAACATTTTTCGAGAAAAAAAAACTCTTAACGATGTTAACCACAACTTCAATGGGAATGGATAAAATTATACAGGGAGATCTTTTGCTAGGGAAATTATGGTTCTCAATTTTAGGGGTTTTTTTAAAAACATCAAAAGTTGAAGAAGGTTTTCTGAGAATCTCAAAAGTTAAGGGAGTTTTGTTACATTTTAAAAGGGAAGTCATCTGAGAAAACCCTAAACTTAAAGAGTCTTAGACATCCTTGACCAAAGTAGAGTTACGTGACCCCACTTCGGTGAAGTGGATCCGCCGCGGCCACCCACCTCTTACAAACTCCAATCTCTCTTTGAGGCCCACCGATACCCACCACAAAAAAAAGTCAAAGACACGATTTATCTATAAGGGCCACGCAAACCCATAGAAGTCGAGCACAATCGTCCTGGATTCGTGATGGAATATGATCCAATTCACCAACTCTAGAGACCCGATTTAAAATTCAAACCAACTAAAATTTAAAAAAAAACTCTTCTTTCAAGAATTACAAAAAATGTGAAAAAAATATGCATACGTTGATTGCAACATGTATGGATACATTGATTGCAACATGATTCTCAAAGTTCTTTTACCATCAACATCAACTAACATATTTCTTAAATTTGACTCTTGCAAAACCTATGACTCCTACATTTAAGTATTAAACCTAAAACACACCACGTTCCTAGTGTACCGTATAAGCGTACCTCCCTCGTATCCGATTCCTAATGGGTGGCATATACTACACTCCCGTGCCCATCTCATGAACCAGAACGAACCAGGTTCCATGCAACTATGAACATACCTAACTCCACTTCCATACCCAATCCCTCACCCACTAATCTGGGCACAGTGTTCAGTCCTTTAGAATACTTGAGTTTTAATTAGTTGGTTCAAAAGTTTTGTATTTTTTTGGAAAAAATTTCGGTGTTGAGGAGAAACACGAGTTAGTGAAGAAAACTAATTACACGGGACTACCAGTTTCGTATTTTTTCCAAATATCATATTTTGCAATACCAACCAATTTCACCCAATTGTACAATTGTACTGATGTGACTAGAAATTGGTCGATTTTGTTAGTTAAATAAGTTTTTTGGTAATTTTGCTAATTAAATATTTCAAATAGTCTTTTTCAAAAATTTCTAAAAAAAACTGCTTGTTACAAATACTGGTCAATTGGATACAAACACATAAAGAAGCTAATGCGGATAGTTAACGTATACATTGACACATTGTCAAATTCTGCGTTTAAATTAGGGTTAATTCTAGAAAACTCTCCTTAACCATTGAGGGTGTCTCAGAAAACCTGCCCTCGACTACTTTAATTTGAGTGAACTCCCCGTCAAGTTTATAGGTGATGTAGATAATCCCCTCCCCCTACCCCCCCCCCAACTTTGAAAATTCGATTTAACCCCCCCCCCCCCCCCCTAAAGTTTTCTCAATTAACCACCTAAAACTAGCAATATTAAGTCTAAGATGTCATGTGACAAGCACGTGACTAGAAGAAACCAAAGTATCCTCAACCATAACAAAATTGCCCAGGATGTTTGCACGATGAGAGAAAGAGAGGAGATAAAAAGGGAAATTTTGTTGTAAATTGGTCGGGGTCTTTATTATAGGTTGAAGGTTTCTTTATAACCGAAACGAGTTTCTTTATTACAAGGGTGTTTCGGTCATTTTACATTTGAAGTAACGATGTCAGGGAATTCGCTAAGAAAAATGTAAAAGATCAAGGGGGTTTTGTGAGACACCCTATAGGTGAGGGCCGAGGGGGTTTAAGTAGAATTTTCAAAGTTGGGCTTTATCCACAACACCCCCATAGTCAAAGGGTTACTCAAATTAACATAGTTGAGGGGGACTAGGGGGATATTCTGAGACGCCCTTATAGTTGAGGGCGGTTTTCTAATTAACACTTTAGATTGCTAATTATCGATGAAGAAATGGATCCTAGATCTTGATGGTGGAAAAACTATACAAACTTTCTCCTCACTAATCAACATGCATGTAAACCTTTAAGTAGTCAAATAAGAACTGATGATACGTGAAACTTTTGATTCTTTCAATCATTCTGTATTGCATATATTTGGATAATCGCCGCTGAAATAATGATGCAGATTAGGGAACAAGAAGATCTTGGAACTTATAAGTCCTAATTTCACTAGGAGAATAGTTTGAATTTTCCTATTTTATCTCTATTGTAAAAACAATAATTTTACTAGGAGAATATTTTGAGTTTTCCTATTTCATCTCTATTGTAAAAACAAGACATTAGAACTGCTGTGAGCCCTAGCAGCAGAGCATGTTACTGACTTGCCGGTAGCTCGATACGACCCCTTTTTTGTGGGGTTAGAGATAGACAAGTAACATAGTGAGCAGTCTTTAACATTGATCCTCGTCAATAAGCTGCTCAGATAACGAAAAAGGCCAACAATATCATAACTTAAAAACTAAAGGAGAGGTGAGATATAAGGATTGGTTGTGAATTAATTATATTTCTGCAGCTATCATATAAAAGTAACAATTCATCAAGGTTACCTTGCAATCATCACTTCCAGATACCAACATTGATGGTTCTATCCGTGAAAAGTCAACACTCCATGCTCGCTTTTCATGCTCTTCATATTCCATCACAATCTGTGGGTTCATAAACATAAAATTTTGTAACATGCAGAATAAGTCACTGATGTTATAAAAAATATCATTGTAATATGAAGCAACAGGAAAGAAATACTACCTGGCGAGTGTTTACATCCCAAACAGTTACTATCCCTTCATAGTCACTACTTGCAATGATATTTTTTGAGTACTTATTCCAACTCAAGCAACTAAGTTTAGATCTTGTCGACATCTCTACAATAGGACAGTGTACATCAGCTGGTTCATTTACAACCTGATACGCATGAACAAACAAATAAGTTTTGACAGTTTGAATCTGCATTGACATGTATAACAAAAAAAAAATATCTTACAGTTGAAAATTCAAAAACTTTAATTCGTTTGGAAACTCCTGCTGTAGCAAACAACTCATCATCACGATCAAACTCTATGCTGCACAGACAATGATTTAAGGTGGATATTATTTACCTTTCGAGCAGAAGGATACAAAATAAAGGAATTAAAATAACAAAAATAAAGGAATTAAAATAACAACGTGGATTCTCCAAATGGATAGCGACAAATAATTACAAATATTAATTGATGATGTAATCCATATAATCCCACAAATATGGGAAATGGAACTTTTAACTCAACAAATTAACTTGCTAATGAGCTAATGAGTTGAAAATCTGCCAATATTGAGCCACTGATAGGAAGAAGGATGCCAAAAAAGATGATGTCATAAGTGTCATTTTAGTTTAATGGTAAAGTCTTTTGCAATGTGTAAGAGGATTCTGGTTTGAATTGCACTTGTCCCAGGCTCACTTGTTCTCCCAAAAAAAGAAAGATATAGAGGCGTCAAGGAGAGAAGCAACAGGCTTATAAATGAGGTTTTCAGTGGCCCATTTATGTGGTCTTCTGCAAAAAGCAAGGTTATCGATAGCGGATAGCGTTGCGTAGCGGTGAGGCATCGCTAAGGCTATTTCGGGCTATTGTGGCAAAATAGCGGTAAAAAGCGCAAAGTCAAATAGCGGTCTAATTTAGATATGTATAAATACTAATAAAAGTAAAATTAAAGAAAAATCTAAGAAATCTAAAAGTACATATTGGATGATTTAAAAAAATCCTAAACATGAAATAGACATGTAACCATTACGTAATACCAAAAATGACTGGAGGAGTCAAAAAATCGTCGTCTTCGAGAAGAAGAGCTTAGCGGTGACAGGACTACCCTAAGAGGAGCTCACGGTGAAGGAGGTGAGAGGAAGTATCAAGGTAGGTATCAGAGGCTATGAGAGGTGGCGGGAGTATGCTGAAAATCACAGGAGACGGTAAAATGCAATGGTCAAAGGTTGAGTTTAATTTTAAAAAAATAAGCCTCAAACCGCTTTTAAATAGCAGTCAAAAAGCAAATTTCAAATGCAATCGCTCACTATTTACCGTTATGACACACTATTGACCGTTTTTACGAATAGACATATTTCATATTATATCACCGCTATTGCGTGATAGCGTAGAGGACGATAGCGTCGCGGGAAGAGACAGCTAACGCTATTAGCACCGCTATGCGGGGCTATTTACCGCTATTTATAACAGTGGCAAAAAGTGATACGAAGATGGGAGAAACCATGATGAGTATATCCTGCAACAACTAATATAATCAAATCAGAGTACCTAAACTAAGACGCTACGTATGGAGATCAGTAACACCATTGTTCAATAAATGGAAAATGAATGTCTCAACACTTAGACGAGCCGATTTTAAAAGGTGCCAAAAATATGACACTGGTGACAAGATGGTAAAGACAAGGTCACAACTCACAAGTAATAACCCCGTTATTCTGTGACTAAGGTGGTAAGATGGTAAATGCAAGGTTGTCAACAGCCCATTTATGTGGACTTCTCAGGAGAGTGATACTAAGATGGGAGCAAGGTTTTAAATATTAAATATCGGGGAAATATCATATGGCCAAATTCATATCAGGGTTTGCGGATATCGAGGAAATATCGGAGGTATGTGGTAAATATCAGAATGTCATAACGGGGATTTGCATCTATATTATAATGCACTAAAATGTAATTTCAACATACTTAATAAAATCTAAGCATAGAAAATATAAGTAATATATGTTTAGGATCACTAATCAACCTTGTAAAACAAACAAAAGTACAAATCAACATTGCAGCATTTCGTCTGCTTTTTTAGGCCAAAATGTCACTCCATATAATGGGAAAATCATGATATCTCGCCCAAATATTGCCAAACGCGGTGAATTGTTTTGAGAAGCCATATAAAATGCTATATTGGCCAACATATCGGCTGATATTGGCCATAAAGGGATATATCACCCAAAATAGCAAAAAAACAGTAAATGATATTTAGAGACCATATTGATTGCCACAAGCCTTGTAAAAGGATATATCGGGCAATATATCGGGCCATGGCGGGGATATTTAAAACAATGGATGGGAGAACACCGATAATGAGTATATCCTGCAACCACTAAGATAATCAAATCAGAGTACCTAAACTCATACTCTGTATGGAGATGAGTAACTCGATTGAAAAATAAATTGGAGAAACTGCTGTGTTACAACACTCAGACCAGCCAATCACAAAAGGTGCAAAATATAAACGGTACTTTGGTGACAATAGGATAAATGCAAGGTCACAAGTAACAACCCCCATTATACTGTGACTACAGTCATAAGATGGTACTTGCAAGGTTCATGAAGGACAGCTGTCCCATTCTGCACTACAACACTTGTGACAAGATGGAAATTTCAAGGGATGCAAGGGGACAATTGAGCAATCCACCTCAAAAAGGTTACGGATCACAGAAAGTACAGAACTATACTCTATATGTTGCTCTCTATTTTGTAGTACATATTCCTCAGATTGTGATGCTTTTAAGGAACATATACCTCAGATTGTGATGCTTTTAAGGAACTTGATAGCAAAAGAGCCCAAAACCAACATGAAGGTACATAAGATACGTACATATTGGCTCAACAAAGTACAATCATGCCAATGAAACCAACATCAAGGAGACAAACTTACGATACTACAGGCAAACAAACTGCAGTAGTATTCTCAAACTTCAGGCAACCTAAAAATAATTGATGTTAGCATGTGCGAATTGTAGTTGATTCTTACTGGCAAGGATATAGAGAGGATTTTCCCCACTTGACTTGCATTAAGGTGAAAACACCAACAAGGATTCTGGAACAAAAAGAAATCTTTGTATTGTTCTCAAGTGACCTCAAGAGTCACGCATCACATACATGCATTCACTGTGCCCCTGTGCATAAACTAATTACTGGCATGGGGATTTATTATGTCAGTAATATGGATAAATTATGTAGCCGTACTTAGTCAAATAAGTTATCTTCAGTCGTGATGACAATAATCTCTCAACTCTTAGGGAGAAAATAAGGGTTCAATGTTTACACTAAGTCACATAAAGCTTTTCAATCCAATACTGTTTAATCAATCAGCATCAGATTGCAAGGGCTCCACTCACATAAATGCAATAGCATCGGAAATACATGTTTGAAAGAAAGGAAATAACAAGACCTAATTTGTACTGATAGCTACTATACAGGCTAGTACAGTAAGCATGTGTCAACTAATTTGTACCAAATATACACATTTCCACCAATTCATATCCTCTCCCAAAATATTCTCTTAGTCACTGGATAGTCAACAGCATAATAATACAAAAAGAAAGTTATAGGGAAGCAACTATCAGATTTTGGCATAGCAATAGAAGAGAGACTGCATCTGCTTTCCTCTATCAAAGAATAGTATGTGTGAATAGTTGACCATTTAATCGGATCAGAAAAAAGAGGCCAAGGCCTTCTGGCTGCCTAGGAAGCCCACTTAATAAGCACCCAGGCAGCCACTTCTGAAACATTGGTGACATAACAATTAAAAGCATTGGTGACTTAATAATTGGACCTAATGCACCTCACTCAATGACCCACAAAATATTGGATAAGAAACCCCTAAGAAATCTGCAGACAATACATCTAAGTGGAGAAAAATTTTGAAGAAGTGGATTTGTTCAACTCGCAAACAGTAGGTCATGGACATGAAATAAAAGTCCTGCTCTTAATTTAGTCTTGCACCACAGTCGAATGTCTTGGTTGTAATTTCATTCTTTGTGAAGTCATTGGAGAACTAAATTATAGAAGTTCATGAGACCTATCTCTCCTCGATGTTGAGACTTCAGAACTGTAACAATTGTAAAACACATGATCAACAAAATGGCATTCCTTTTTCAAATTGGTGCTTGTGACCTCAGTCACACATTAACAGAAGGGCAAATAAAACATAACATTCAGGGGATCCAAACTTCTTTTAGCTCAGATTGTCTTACTTTCTGGAACTTGTTGAGCTTTTACCAGCAATAGGCTTTCTTATCAAAGATTTCGTTTTTCATAATTTCGATTACCAAAACACCACTGAGTATGGTTAGTGCCCTTACACTAGAAATGTGTTTCAGATATTTGTGTCCAATGTTGGAAGAGGGATCTAGCATGATCCACCTGCGTTGGTAGACAAAAAAGGAGTCTAACAAACAACTTGAAGATAAATGGCAGAAAAGGTAGTTTATCTCAACTATTGAGCATCAGAACTACAACTGTTAAAAGAATTATCTCCAAAATCTCTGATACATCATTAAATTGCGATTCACTACTGTCTAAAGCAGGCAACAAAGAAAACTTCGAAGGCCATATACACCGTTTTTCAACAGCTACACATGATAAATAGGTCCATAAACATATCAGGTTAATTACCAGACAGGCTCAGTGCCAGTTTATGAAATTACCAATATGACTATGCACACTACTATTTGCAGAACTACAGAAAAATACAAGCCGTGTAGTAATATAAGCAAGAACAATGAAAACTGAAATATCACCAATGAGGAATAAAAAATAAATCTAAGTGACAAATACTAACCTCGACACAATATTAGCAGAGTGAAATAGGTCCCCATGCCTAAGCTCCGCAATAACACGCAGACGACTAGTTCAAATGATTACGAATTAGACCAACAGAAGACCAATAATAATGCGAGAGTTAGAAGTAAAACTGTAACAGCAGGAAGAAAAATGGACACAACAGATTTCTATAAGCATGTTGATAACTGTTAAAACCTGTATCGAGTAAATGTGGTCAATACAGACTGAAAATCTTCAAGACCACCATTATATCCTTCTCTGTTAAGGGCTTTTGTATCTCTATCATCTCGCCTCTGTGGCTGGCTAGCTCCATGACGCCTCTTTTGCAGGTAGCATTCTTGTAGCTCATTAAACTGTATAAAAACTAAACAGGAGTTCACAAAATGCAAATCAATGAAATGACTGGAAACTAGGAAGAAGTTGAACTTGCACATTTAGTATCATTAAAAAGTCTGCTTTACAATAATCTTAGTTTGGAAGAGCAATGAAATGTTTTACAGGTACAAGAATGTTGAAATGAACTTCAAATTTCAGAGAACCTTGCTTAAGGAATTCTGATCTATTCAGTCCCAAAGAACAGACAGGCTAAAGGTAATAAGATACTTAAAAGAGTAGCATAATGAAGAGAAAAGGTCCAGGATTGTTCTTGCTGAGGTTTTGCAAAACCAATCATACTTTCATGTGACCATTGCCGGACTATGTGATATACTCAGTCTGATGCGACTGAAGATCAAGCTCACTGATAGGCTGAACATCAGGTGAACCAACCATGACAGAGTCACAGAAGGAATACATTCAATATTGGTCACAACATTCTTATAGCATAGTCCAACTTCAGCTTTTCTTTTAGGGAAAGCACTTAAATTGGACTGATATTAAAGTTGGAAACAAAAATAGAACTCTGAGAAATGACCATGAATCAACAATTAGGGCTAACAATCTATATTCATGATCCTAAAACGGACAAAAACTTCACATTATTTGCCCATTAATATCATCTATTAGTTCTTAGGAAATCACTTGATATTCAACAAATTTGAATTTGAGCATTCAAAAACACCCCTTCTTACCTCCCCTTTTAAATCTGATTTTAAAAACTGTCTGGTTAAATTGTTTTTGTTTTATTACTAGTCTATGCACGAATAGTCATCAAGCGGCAATGTACTTAAAATAGTAATAACAATGCACAGTTATGAAAGTAAACATATCTCTGCATTTTATATTAGCAGTGCAGGTCATTTTCTGAGATTCTATAAAGACTGCTAACTATCATAGATCATGACTATAAATGCAACTAAAAAGCATAATTACCATCACCAACCTGTGCATGGACTCGTCTCTTCCTAGCTACAGCAAGTCCAGATTGAGTTAGAGAATGTTGTGGATCCGAACCACTAAAAGTATCTCTCTTTTGATGTACTTGATAGTTCCCTTGAATCTTCAGTTCAGATCTTTTGCCTGGAAAATTTCCTGAACATGTCCCACCATGAGAGCTACGAGAAGTAGAGATGAGGACATTGTTTTGTTTGTCCACAGTAGAAAGCCACAACTTTGTTGCACCAGGATCATCCAGAAACATGCGTAATTTCACTGAGTACCTCTCTCTTGCCCGGTATAGTTCTATTCTATGTCTTTCAACAACATTTATGTCATCTTTAATATATTGTAGATCAGTTTGAACCTACAAATATCCAAGCACTAATTAGTATGGTCTTTATGCAACATCGATCATCTTTATAAAATCTACCAGTCTTCTTGCACTGACAGCAGAGGGCTAAATGAAAAACATGCAATACAAAAAAGTCTAAACGTTAAGTTCAATACATCAAAGGGAACAAAAGAAAAACTACGCAGAAAAAGCTAGATGTCATTTTCGTGGAATATAATGCGTGTGGCAAAATATAAAAAATAGCTGATCGCGTTTGAGAGCCAACCTCATTCAACTCGTCAAGCTTTTGTTTCCTAAGACAGTGTAGGAACTCAAGCAAAATTTGCATGTTAGTCTCAGCCTCGTGCTGCTCCATCTTTCGCTTTTTCTCCACCAAGAGAGAAATCAAATTATCAAGGTCCTTGATTGACATTTCACAACCCTGTCTACATGAAAGATAATATAAGTCCATGGAATATCATCCAGAAGCACTTTTAGACAGACAAATGAGATACAGTCTGACATTATTACCAAAAAAAATTCTTCGTAACTAAAAAAAATACCGATGCATGACATATTCAGATCTGAATCATGCAAAAGATTTGATGAAGATTATATTAAGATTTCTTTTGGAGGATTTGTTTTTTCTTTTAATAGGGAACTGAGTTTGCTGTTTAGTTAGGATTGAATTTGTTAAGATGTGTTTTTTGATTTATCTATTAGTCGAGATTGGGATTTTGTTTTAGTTCTATAAATAATGACGTGCCTTTTCATTTGAGAAGGAGAGAAAAATGTTTGTGAGAAACCCTGCATGTGAATTGCAGCTAGTATTAGGCATGAGTACCGGCATGTGGCATGTGAAGTGCCCGGGCGTGAAGCTCATTATTTGTATCTGTTTTTTTTTTAATGAAGAGTGCAATTTCAATAATACTTGTATTTTAGTTTTACTTTATCCAATAAGTTACTCAAGAACTCTGCATTTTTTCATTCCACATCAAATGCTCTATTCAGTTGGTGATATAAGACACAAATTTTAGAAACAATTTTCCTACGAATACTATACGATAATATCATAGTAGCAAATTACTGTGCTCGCAAAATGTGAGATGGTACCAAGGACACTGGAATTTCATCCCAGAAGAAGCTAACAACAACATATGTCTTAGATATAAACGTTAAGTTTCGAGAGGCACTATCAACTACTCTGGTATTTTGTATGCTCATTAGTATTGCACCTATCTTGTTCACCGATGGTTAAGTCAACAACTGCATACAAGTTGGAGAGATATCACCAACTACTAATCTAGAAATACTTATCAAGGTACCAGAATAAAAATTGAGCGTTGAGCTAGCAAGCTTCTGTGTGCGTTTCCATGCATGTGTATATACACATAATTTTTGAAGTTAGATGAATGATAATGGAAGCCTGTTGACTAAACAATTTTCCAGACCTAATCAGTCTCAGGAAATTAGTAGTGGACATTTCTTACTGAGTTTAGAGCCAGAATAGTCCATGATCTTAAAATACAGATTCAACCAAAGCAGACATATTTTGTGTGTGCGAGTACTTGTTTTTCCTTTGCTTCTTCTATTTTTACGTGTGCAAGCATATGTATGTAAGGAGTGGGGCAGACTACACACATGACTTAACAATAATGACTTTTTGAAGTGCTACTATGAGTGTGAATTTCTGAAATAAAATAATAATAATAATAATAATAATGAAACAACACAATGCACCAGATGTGGAATATTCTTGAAAGCAGCATATAGAACAGCAATCACACAACAAGAGATATTTAAAGCATAAATAAGGAAAAAGTTCCCCTGCCATTTGAGAGAGAGTGTTGGAATAGCCAATTTATAACCCCAAGAAGGTATTAAAAATATGATTGGCCTTGCAACTTTGTCAGGTCTTAACCTTTCATTAAGTAGAAACAAAGTACTACGAAATATGGTTCACACACAATCTGATCATAACTCATCAGATTACTATTTAGTGGAACAGGGAGGTCAGCGCAGCAATTGCAAGTAAGCCTGGGTGATTCCTCTCCCCTCTTTTAATCCATTCTCTCGCCGTCTCGCGATTATTGTCTTTTTACCTTTCCCTAGTGTAGATAAGCTCAGGGTTCATATCACTTTTAACATTTGTTTCTTGTTCACTCTAATATTAACAGGGAACTTCATAAACGTTAAGACTTCCTACTTGTTAATGCTTCTCCTTATTTTATTTTCTACTTTTTTTAAGCGGGTTGGTAGCATTTATTATGCTCCATCGATCTCAAATATTATTTCTGCTAAGTTTCAGGCAAGTTCAAATCGAACCAGGTCGGAACAGCCGGAACCAATCTAATTCGTCAGAAACCATAAAGTACCCATTAAAAAGGAACAACTGACAGGAAACCAATCATCCGCAAACTGTCCCTTCTCTTGATTAAACTAAAGTGTAATAAAAGATACCCAAAAAAATCAAACAAAAAAAAGGAAAAAACATATCACTTAAATAGGACTTATCAGTTGGAGGATAAATTATAAATTTGCTACTACCACTGTAATAATGCTGAACCCAAACTGATTCAGAATAGCATCCATTTACACCGCCTGAAGTTTACAGAAGTATTTTCATTACTTGTATATTTAAGCCTGTCTTTTGGGGATCATTGGTAGTGCCTGCAGCGTGTGAGCTGTGGTCTTTGGAACCTAGAGCAACAATTTACTGTGTACATCTATAAATGGGTCTCATGGCACTTTGTACGGTTTATGGTGTACATGATGTAAGGTGAAGAGAGTGCGGGTGTCATTCTGCTGAGACCAGCAGGGCAAGGCTGGCTTTTTTTTCCCTTCTTGGTGTTGTTATGATGAGGCTAGTGGGATGCTTCTCTGTTACCAGTTTCTAACAAATATATGGTAAGCTGCAAGGAGTACATCTCACTTTTGCTCTATGTCCCTCGATAATGGTAAGCATGCTCTCCGAGTAACTTCCCAAATGTTGAGTCTGTATGGATTATCTAAGTCTTTCCAGTCAAATTTGTGTTTAAATGTGGTGGAATCTCCATACAAAGAAACTCATGATAAGGTTGTCTTAGAACATTGATAGCCAGTCCCATGGATACCTACCTCATTAAACCTAGGAGTAATCCTCCAAAACTCTGGAAGGGGTGAAGGTTAGAAAGTTCCTAAAAGAAATTACATAACATGTGGGGCCGGCATGATACAAGCCAAATTGTTTTCATCAAAAATTTTAACATAATAAAATAAGTCTTACAGCTCTTCAGTAAGTATAAGGACATGTATTTGGAAATGATTCAAATGAATATAGTAGAAAAAGTCTAACATATATGGAAAATTACCAGAATGAGAATATCTCAAATTTTTCGTTACGATTCATAATAATATAACATTTACCAATATAATGATCCTGATAACAAGATGCTAAAAAAATTAAGTTTTTTTTATCCCAGATTCCACTAATAATTTTAAAACAAAAATCAAACTAGCAAAGAAATACTAAAATTAAAAGAAAAGCAAGCACTTGCTGCTTAGAAATCAATGAGCAAGATTCAATGCAGTTCTAGAGCTCATGCATTGAACTATGCAAGGAGTGTTGACATAGGAGTTCATACCAATTCGAGATATACATAACATATGAAAAGGAAGTTAAACTTGTATAATAACAGTGAAAAGGCCCTAAGATAAAAGCTTTCCTAGCTTTCGAGTAAACACTGACCTGCTGCAATGCCATACGAAGATGCTCAATAGGCGATGCAGTTTTTGCAATTTGACGGGCTGATGTCTTTTTCAAGAGCTGCATGATGTTGGCAGAAAAATGACAAAGTATACCTCCTATTATTATTTCAATTATTATAATTCCTCAAGGACAAACAAAAGTTAAGCAACAGAATAATGCACAGTACAACGCAGGGTTTTAAATATCGGACATGGGGAAATATTGGATGGCCAAAATTCATATCGGATTATGTATCGGGGATATGTGGTAAATATTGGAATGCTATAACAGATGTTTTCATACATAGCATAATGCACTAAAATGTAATCTCTACATACCAACAGAAATCTAAGCATACAAAATGTAAATAATATATGTTTAGGATCACTAATCAGCCTTGTAAAACAAATAAAAGCACAAATCAACGCTTCAACAACTGGATTTATTTTTTAAGGCCAAAATGTCATTTGATATAATAGAAAAATCATAATATCTCGCCCAAAAATTGCCAAACGCGGTATATTATTTTGCGACAAGCCATATAAAGCATATATCGGCCAACATACTAGCTGCTATATCGATCATATCAGGGATATATCGCCCAAAAGAGCCAAAAAGCGTTAAGGATATTTAAAGACTTTATCGGTCGTGGCAAGGCCTATAAAAGGATATATCGGGGGATATATCAGGCCATGTCGGGGATATTTAAAACAATGGTACAATGCACTAAATCGTTAAGCAGATGTTACCAACAAAATAAAATAACTTGTAGAAACTTAGCATGAAAAACTTAGACCAAAATCGATACAGTTGTTTCTTCCTCGTCAACAAAGGTTAGATGATTTTTAACGATACGTCAGCCTTGGATACATCTGTTCTTGGAACTAACAAGATAGTATGCAGTTTGGAATCACAAAGAGTCCCCCTTGCTACCTCTTAAGACATAAGGCAGATCCTATTATATTTTATGAGCAGGGAGAAAATGTGCCACAGAAATGTCTTGTATAGTGCCGGAAGAAAATTCAAAGCATGAAAGACAAGAAATTGAAGAAAAAGAAAAAGGAAATAACTAAGAGAAAGGAATATTTTCAAAACTATAGGACATAATTGCAAAGGCTCCAAAAAGTTTGGTATTCATTTGACATGCAAAAAACTATTGGTGAGATTCAGACATGTCAACCTGAGTTTGCCCAAACGATGCGATCTTTTCTTTATGAATCATTATGAGAGCAAAAAACAACGAATTCCCAGGGATCTATTAGACATGCAAAAAGCAAGACATATACTTAAAATTAAGCGAATATCTCACCATGATCTTTACCTTAAGATAATAATCTTTAACTGCCATGAAATTTAGAATATCATGGGCATATTATCAGCTAGACTAGGAAGCCATGAATAGGATGGATATAATACGAACAAAAAAGAGATATATTCTTTTCTAAATAAATATTTTTGTTTCTAACAATATGCCTTTTGTAACATATCCTGACCCACTAGAGATTCAACAAAAGGAAGAATGCCTCATTACCATAAGTGGCATATGGCTTGGGATAATATGAGTCTTCCTACTGACATGCATTCATTTTAAAAACAAGAGGAATTATTATCTAGTAATGGACTCCAAAAATCATTAACATTTTTTGGGTTTTACAGAATTCAGAGTAAATTATTAGAAGTGGTCACTTTCGAAAACTAAGTTCATTTTAGGAAAGATAACAATCTAGAAATTATTTTAAAATAAAAAAAAAGAATGAATGAAAGTCACCTTTTCGTAACAGTTAATGCGGGAAAGCAGCAACCAAATAGATAATTTTTTTGAATTATCCTCATCGAACCAGTTTTATATTGACTCTCTTTCTAGGATAATTTTTTTGAACTATCCTCATGGAACCAGTTTTTACATTGACTCTCTATCTAGTATCTTCAAAAGAGGGAAACAACTAGCAAGAAAATTATCTCATTAAATGGGTAGTGCGGAACAAAAGGAATTTAAATTGCACTTAACGGGATGTGAACCCGGTAAGCACAGAGCTTCTAATGAACCTATCAACCTGCATACTTGGCCTTTAACATGTTCCAAGTGGTATAATATGCTTTTAATTCCAGCCACTTCTCTTACCAGTGAAAATAAATAAAGCTTAATCATCAAAACAAAATTTAAGTCATTATAAAAGACTTAAAGATGAGATTCCAAGAATCAGGATAATGCTGACAGATGCGTCTTAAAGACCCTCCTCAAAGAGAGCTCATCTTAACGCCCGAAATCTGGGCTATGTTATCCAACAGTACTTTCTTTTTTTTCTAAAAGTTCGCTTTCATATGTGCCGGGTGCGATTTGAATTTCAGTTGCTAGTTTGCCCTCTTAATGTCTCATGTTATACCAAATTCCGAGATTGTCAGAGGATTGAGTGTCATAACCTAGGTAGCATGGATATGGATGTGAACACGGATATGGACACACACACAAAATATGGTCGGAACCGATCAAACTGACCGAGCCACCCAACAGTTAGCATTTCTGTTCGGTTTTCAGAGCGGTTTTGGTTCAGATTGGCTAAAGATTTTGTAATTTGGTGAGTACCAAACCAACCGACTCTATCTCAAATCGCACAATGATGCCTCATTCCAACCCTCCATGGCCCACCCATCCCACACATAATGTCCCGCAATTGCACCCCTTCCCAATATCTGTGGGCCCATCCGTTCCACACATTTAATGTCCCACAACTACATACGCTTACATTCTTTGTGCGCAGTCTCCAATAAATTATCAAATGAAGAATAGAGAGAGAAGAGCTCAACCTCATCCCTACTCCAAATACCCAAAACAAAAAGTCATTGCCATTGCTCTATTCCTTTCTTCCATTCTTTTTCAATCCTTGCTTTCTTGAATCTCCCTTCAGTCTTTTCTTGTGTTTGCCATGATAGGAAGTGCCCTTCACTTACAAGGTTGAAGCCCTCATGCTTGTTGTTTGCTTCAAGGTGATGGGGCTGGTAACGACCGGCCAAACCGAATCAAAATAACTCGGCTTGGTTGGGTTCAGCCTCTAACTCAGTTCAGTTTCGATTTTTCCTTCCGTGTAGGTTCATTTCAGCACAAACACAAAGTAACCCCTCCTCTCTGCAAAGAGCTCAATTTTCCTATTTAAACCCATCACTAGGATTTGTTCCTGGAGCAGAATAACATACATGCTAGTGTTAAGTAAACCCATAGGCAAATAAAAAAGTAAAAATACCTTATTGAGAAGGAAATTGGGGAAAAGATGGTTCTTTGTAAGGTAATGCGCGCAGCACGGGCAATCACTCTTGTTGTTGAGATGTGTAACGATACACATGTAACAAAAACTATGCCCACAAGCGGTAAGAAAAGCATCCTTGATCAGACCCATGCAGATCGGACACAGCAGGTCCTTATCATCAAACACCCTCCTCGTCTCCTCCTCCTCCTTCCCGTCCACCGCCATCGCCTCCGCTGGCGCCATCGCCGCCGCCGCCGCCGCCGCAGCATCCGTCATCTCCGACGAAGACACCCCCGCCGATGGTCGTGGGGCCTCTGGCTTCACCACCGAGGGGACGAGAGCGCCTGTCGACGTGTCGGCCATGATGATTTTGGATGTAGCTTGAGGAGGTTAGGGTTCGGAGATTGGGGGATATTTTTTTTTTTTTTTTCTCCTTCCTTATCTAGGGCTTTTTATGGGTGGGAATTGAACACGTTGAGGCATTTTTTTTTTAAATCTTTTGCGAAGGGCGGAGAGAGAAGTGGGTGGAGGACGAAGATCGGGAGGGTGGTGGTAGCATTTGAGGCGAGGCAGCTGCGCTTTCGCTCTCCAGTCCTTTTGTTCCTTTTTTGGGCCATAAAGCCGAAGAGTATCTGATATTATCCGCGTTTGCTCTCCAGCTTAAAAAGGAGATATTTTTAACAGGCACGGTTACGATGCGCGTGCGGCCTAAATTTTATAGGCGTGCCAAAGTACATGCTCGGTCTTAGGGCATCTCCAACGGCTTCTCTAATTTTTTTTTTAATGGAGAAGTAAAAATCATATTCTTTAACTAATTTTTGTACCAACTCTAATAGTTTCCTCATTTTGAAGAATCCTTTTTTTTCTCTAAAAATTTAGAGAATACTATAGATTTGGGGAAGCTTCCCCATTTTTCTCCTTCATCCCTATTTTGGGGAATAAGATGGGGAATCAGTTGGAGCAAAAACCTAACTAAATTCTCCAAAAATAGGAAATAGGGAAGCTGTTGGAAATGCTCTTAATGACCTATGCTTTTCATGGCGACACATGTATTTCAAAATTTATTATGGAGATATAAAAAAATAATATAAATTTAATATTCCTAAACTCTATGCGTTACGTAATGATCTATAAACAAATGTTTTATAGCCGTCTTTTTGAGTCGCTTATATTAGGGCCTGTTCGTTTGGCTATAAAAAGGTGGGAAATCAAAGAAATAGAAAAGTGGGAAATCAAAGAATTGTTTTGGGAGTGTTTGGTTTGCTAAAAAAAAAGGAAATCAAAGAAATGGAGATGAAATGAGATGAGTTGTCACATTATTATTGGATGATGTGAGTGGTTTTTTAAGAAAACTAGTTTTGATGTGTTCGGTTGGCAAAAAAAATAAGGAAATGAATTATAAGAAACCTATTTCCTGTAGTTTTCTTGTTTTCTTTTGTTCGGTTCATTCTTAAAAATAAGAAATGAAATGAGATGAGATGAGTTGTCATTGTATTATTGGGTGATGTGAGGAAAGTTTAAGAAATGTGTTTTCATAACTTTTTGGGATGAAATGGGAGAAATGAAATGTTAATGAGATGAAGTGAATTGTTATATTATTTTATTGGATGATGTGAGTGATTTGAAATGATGAAAAGAGATGAGTTGAGTGATGTTTGGATGAAAATAATATTTTATTAGGGTGATGGATGAGTTGTTAGATGAAAATAATATTTTATTAGATATGGTGGATGAGTTGTTAGATAAAAATAATATTTTATTAGATGATGTGGATGAATTGTTGAATGAAAATAATATTTTATTGGATGTTGTGGGTGAGTTTTAGGGATGGAAATGGAAGAAATGGGTTATTTGGAGATTTCTTGGTTTTCCATTTCCATTTCTTGGTTTTTAGGAAATAACCGAACAGCCCCTTATACGATATAAATTTTCAAATCATGTGATTTTTTTATCCGCTGAGTTGATGACATATAGATAATGACGTACTGTTTGGATTTACAATATAGATGAGAAAATATATATGTACTTTTTACAAGTGTGTGCACTTTGCATGCTGTGTGTATTTTAACCGTGCCCATTTCAAAAAAGATTAATTTTAATATTTTATACTAAAATCCACCAAGGTAACATCTATTGTCAAAAATAACAAAATCTTTGAAAGTTGTATGTTTTTTTAAAATTATGAGTTACAAGCACACGCAGCTATCAATTGCAGGTTACAAAACAATTTTGTGATCCCAAATGTTTAACGAAGCAATGCAAAAAATTTGAAAATCGTCCAACTTTCAGAAAGTTAATAGATTTTCAATCATAGCTTTTGTGCTATTTTTATCCCTCGATTATAGTAATATCACTTTACAGCTATGGGCATAAGAAGTAGGAGAATTATCTAAAGAAATACTCTTCTCAAATAATGAGTTTTTGGGTGTAAGATATTACTAAAATAATTGTTAAAAAAATTCAAATAAGGGTATAGCATGCAAAAATCCGAAATAAAAGAAATAGACAAATCTGGCCTGATCAGGAGCGGTCGTGTAACCACAGCCCTAGAAGATTAAGGACTCGCCTATCGCCCTGGCGCAGATGATCCCCTCTTCCCTAGCGGTAAAAAGCCCCGGAATCGGCCGGCCTCTGAACTCGGGCGAGAGTGTAGAGCTTCTGCTCATATGAAGAAGGTTGCTTGAAATAAAAAAAATACGAGAGAACAATTTTCTTTGGGAAACATAAGAGAGAAGAGCTTTGTTATTCTGTGTTTTCCCCAAGCTGAGTAAGGATATATATATATATATATATATATATATATATGGCTTGGGTAACATAACCCCCGCTGAACTCACGCATCTGTTATGCAATGTACGTGCATCCGTTACGCACGTGCGCACGGACTAGCCGTTACGAATTTCTGGGTCAAAAGAAAACGAGTAAAACGTGTAAAAATAAAGTTTGGAAAAACAAAATCGCGTGCCCGTGCGGTGCGGAGGGGCGCGCGTCGCGGCGAGGTAGTCATGCGCGTGCGTGTGTGAGTTAGCCAAAGTCCAAACAAATGAAAGGCCAAAACACTCCCTTTTTAGGGATCCACAAAGCCCATAGAGAGGACAAACAATTTAAATCTTCAACTATTCATCTCACTCGGCAATATGAGACTATTCATTAAGGGCAAAATTGTCTTTTCTCCTCTACAAAGCCAACAATAATCAGCAGGGGATAAGTATTACTAAAGTTACAAAAGGAGGTTGGTTATCCAAAATTGCCTATTTTTTAGAGAACCTTCTGTACGGTGCCTATGTGTTTCTCATATTAGTCCTCCAAATCTAATCTATTTTTTAAATAAGTTCTGAAGTTCTTATATATTTTAAATCAATCTTCTAAATCTTTAAATTCTCTTAAATGAGTCCTTGCAATTTAAAAAATATTAATTTAGCTCAATGTTAGCTAAACTATGATAATCTCACCTATGTTTTACACTCATTTTCTCTATATATTTCCACTCTTACAATAGGATGTGATAGAGATTTCTCACAATCACAGGGAAGGAGGGAGAAAGAGAAGCAAAGTAAGCAAAGTAGGAGGGATGCTACAAATCAAGCTTCTTAAGTAACAATCATTGCTCAAGAAACACCAACTACAAGTAAAATATCCAGAGAAAAATGAGTGCAAATAGGCAAAATTAAAAATAGATTTATTTAATTATATTCCTATGGAAAAACTTTTCATGGACTATATTACCCCTTTTTTATACTTGAATTCTAATCCAAACTAAACTAAATCAATAATCATTATTAATTAAGTATATTAGGTGTCACTTCAAGTTGGTATAACTTGATCCCTAAAACTTCGAACGTTATTGTAAAACTCTACATCATATTAATTATTAGTAAGGTATAATAATACATTTATATACAATTGCATGTTGTTAAATTATTTGTGGAAAGAGAAGAAAACATAAAATTGTCTTAAAATGATACCATGACGCTCATATAAGAAAATTACAAAGGGAATTTTTACGCTTAGGTGACAGGACAAAAGGTACAAACTTGCAATTTTAGAAAATATTAGGACACTGAAGTGCAAAAAAATACAACTGGAGGTATATAAGTGCAACTTTGATAAACTATAAGGTATTTAAATTCAATTAAGCCTATAAAAATTTGAAACAAACAATAGCACGTGATCATATTGAAAAATAATATTCATCATATAATATAAGAGCAGAGGCTTAGCTTATATTCGTGTAGTAGGGAAGATGTGGAAAAATTCATATTCATATTGAAAAATAATATTCATCATATAATATAAGAGCAGAGGCTTAGCTTATATTCGTGTAGTAGGGAAGATGTGGAAAAATTAAAGCATCATATTTTGAATAAGTCTTAAGATTTTGGGTTTTTTCCTAAAATTATATACTTTGCTTAGAAAACTTTAAAAGAGGCTTTTGAAGAACTACTAAATGTTGGTTTCAGTATGTCTTCAACATCGAATTTCCCCACACTGACCAATCTAGGCAATATTACTAAAGGACATCTTACAAAACTATAAGTAACCTATTAACAATGTATTAAATATCAGATATCAGATAACTATAACCAAAATTCATATCTGATTGCGAAAATTGGGGATATATCAGGGATATGAAAAAATAGCAAGATGTCATATGAGATAATATTCATACATAACCTAATATTGTAATGTATAATTTAAACAAATTAATAAATTCTAAAGATAAGAGTTTGCATCATGACATATGTTTAAGATTTGGGAGAATAGAGACTGGAGAGATTTGGGAGACGGATTTTGGCTTTATTGGTTTCGATTTGGGTTCCCAACCCTAATCCAAACTTGAACCCACAATCAATTTAACATGACTCAATTTTTGTCGATAACTTCAAGGAGATATATCAACCAATGTTTTCGATAACGGTCAATATATTAGAAAAAAATCACAAAAAAAAAAAGAAAACTAACATAAAACCATAAACATCATCGCAATAAGATCTTTAACCTGTTATAACAATATATCGGCTAATATTTAATACATTACCCATAAGAATAAATATTAAAACATTATTTAGATATTAGTTCTTTGATTTTAACTCTTCAGTAACCCTTAAAAATTTGAAATTTCTCATAATTTTACGGATTAATATTGAATTATTAAAGATTTTAGGAACAAATATGTAAATAATCCATATTTAAAAGTGTTTATGTCAGATAGTTAATTGTAAGGGTTAACGGATATCTGGAGGAGTTTAGAGTCTCTTGATCTTCTCTGATGGCTAAACAACTGAGGGGAAGAAAATTCCTACATAGGAAACATCCATTTTAGGGCCAGAGTTTGGTGCTCTCGCATGCCTTCCGACGTTCAAGTCAGTAGTAGATTAAGTAAATTTGTAGAATACTAGTTTCAAGGAGTAATTTAGCGGTTTTTTGTGTACCTTCCAATAGTGGAGATTGTCCACTATTTATAAAGAGTTGATAGGGGCTGATCGGTAATTTAATTGGGTTAGTGCAATCGGTTGATCAAACCGTATTTTACACATGTTGGCAACCAGTTGAATGAGTCATCTTCATGTTTAATGCGACATTAGTAGAACAACTAAAGTGCTAGCATGGTCCAGGGAGTCATAACTTTAGCTCGAAGAGTCATGGTGACTCTGACTCAAATGCAATAGTAATTAAGCGGCAAAGTATAACTGTTGAAGCTAATAGGTCATCTCATTATTCTTGGTGCACTCTAACTCAAAGACGCCATTTGTCTTGGATTTGGGCTACTGGGAGGGTCAGAGATGCTCTTACCTAGGTCAGTCTTTCAGATTAGTAAGTCTCGGTCACTTAATCATGACATATGGTCGATTCTCCATAGTTTATTAGACTTCGTAGTTTCCAGTATACAACATTGGCTCTATTCACTCAGACTTGGGAAGCCAAGTTCAAGAGAAATGTTCTGTCTTTTTGTTGCCTCAGGGATTGGAACCGCCTTTTTGGAAGATAGCTATGATATGACACTCTGACATCACTATAGACTATGTGTAGTAGTTTTGAAGATATGGCACTTTAGTTATCGACCAGACGCCTCGATTGATGAGGAGTCACTTTGGTTTTAAGAACCATCAGCAGCGAGTTGGTCATTCAGATTGCATCATGTGTTGTCCTCCACTCCTATATATATAGCCCCTTTAACATCTTCCTCCACTTTACAAATCCTAAAAATATTCCCGAATTCTATCGGCGAGAATTTCAACCATCTTATGTGCTTCTGCTACTCTTGATCTTCTCCGATCATCCTATTCTATCCCCGCTGGCTTCCGATCCTTAGACTTCTGCGCTCCACAGTGAGACCTAGATTGCTTTGCTTCAAAAATACAAATTGAAGGTTCTCCATCCTTTCCTTGAACAATACGGGAAGCAATTTTACATCCCTAGCGCCTTCACCCTATCAGTCTTGGAGAAGGATCATGTCATTTACCATCATAGCGGTAATTTGGTGCGTGTATATTTCCATCATATTGACTACGGTCTTCGCTTATCACTGCACTCATTCCTTTGACAAGTCTTTACGCCTTTAGGAATCTCACCAATGCAATTGAAACGAAACTTAATTGCCCTCCTCGTCTGATTCCTTGCCATTTGCCACCAAGTTCATATAGAACCAGCCCTAGGGATTTTGGGCCATTTTCTATGCGCCAAGGCTAGCAAAAATGAAGGCTATTTTTATCTACAAACATCAGTAGCTTTCAACTAGTCTTCAACATCCCTGACACAACGAAGGGGTAGGAGGAGAGGTTTTTCTTCATTTTTGGCACCAACTCGATCCTAGCTTGTCCCACGTGGCCAGAGATAAAGAAAGAGGACTTGAGGTGGTGCAGGTCTCAGATATATGCAGTAGACTCATAATAGAAGAAAAAATGGGTAAATTTTTTCTTGTTTTTGAATTTTCTGGCTTAGTATGAGATAGTGTGCTGCGGTACCTCTCACACTCCCACTACCAAGGTAGATTCGGATTAGGCTACTTTGCTGGCCCTAGATGGGAACTTGACAGAGGCTCATCAGCTAGCCTAGCTATAAGACCTAGGAAGCGCCTTCATCTAAAGTTAGGGGAGGAGGAGGTTCGGGCCATATGAAATAACCTAGTTGAGATAGGTTGATGGGCTCAGGTTCCTTCACAGCTCAACTTAGAAGTCTAAGAAGAAGAGGAGGAAGAAGTTAGGCCTGAAGATATGTCTTGCCTTAGATGAGGTGCCAGAGGTGGAGCCTGAGTAGCCTAAAGGGGCCCCGGCTCTAGAAACTTCTTAGGTTCCCCTACCTAAAGTTGTCAAGGTTAGCAACGAGTTTCCACAACAGGTTGCTAAGCTAGAAGCAATTTATGAGGGCCTCCCTATCTTGGAGCTGATAGGAATTGAGGCTCCAGTTAGAGAGGAGGCCTTTGCTAAAACAAGGCCCATGTCGGAGGGGGTCTTGGACCTTCTAGGAGAGCCAGAAAAGAGCCAGTTGTTGAGGAGCCGGTCACCGAAGAGGAGCTAGCTGATGGAGAAAAGGAGATGATCATCAGGCGAAGTACGCTACTAGGGAGGGGTCGGGTTCTCATGCTGCTCTACAGGAGGGTCAGTACGAGTAGTCCTTTGCTCATCGTATAAAGGAGCTTCCTCCATAATTAGGAGAAAATAAGGGGCAACTATGATTGGGCCAATAAAGACTCATCCTCGCTATGATAAGGAGTCATCGGAGGAGAACATCTTTGTCCCCAAGCATCAGTTAGATGTTAAGGAGTCGGTCCTAGAATTCAGGTCTGACCAAGCAAAACTAGTTGAGTAGTTTTTCCTCCCTAAAGATGTGACGCTGCTAAGTGGCACCCGATGCTAGCCTTCATTAAGCTCTTTGCAGCTATCTCATGAAGGGGCACTTATAGAGCTCAAGTTATTCAATAAGTCAAACAATCTCGGGACCTCTTGTTCAAGCTTCGTGATGAGGTGGAGGCCCTAAAGGGAGGCTTAGGAGGCGATCAAGCAACTGGCTACCACCAAGGCAAGTGAGCTTGATTTTCTCAAGTGGTGTTAGGTGAGGTGGGAGCACTACCTAATTCTTTGGGAGAAGAAGATCAAAGCTCTGATGGAGGCTTCCTGATAGAAAATGACCCATTTTGTAGAAGCCCGAGAAGAGATGAGGGCTCTTCAAGAGGACCTCGGTCATCGTCGCCATGCATAGGCCTTACCAAGGATAGGGTCAAGTATCTTGAGTCTGAGGTCCAAGCCAAGAAGAGGGAGAGAGATGATGTCTTTGAGTGATCCCAAGTGGCTGGTCTCGATGGAGAAGAGCTAAGGCCAAGCTATGTGACGAGGCAGCTCTGCAAGAGTCCTTCTGGCAGGAGGCTGAACAGTAATGTAACTCCCTTCTTGCTCAAGTTCATAAGCTACAGGGCCCAGGGAGCCTCTTTGAGTTGAATGACAACCAGTTTGAAGTGGTCAAAACGTATCGTAATGATACTCTCAAAAAGGTCGAGGTTGCTCTTGCGTGCAAGGCTAGGTTAGACTTCCTTATGCAACATGTAATGATCGTAAATTTTGATAGTAGTTAAAATAATTTTTTAGTATTTTAAAATATTTAATTATTATTTTTAAAAGAGTATCTATATTTTTCTTGATTTTTTAGAATTTTCTATGATTTAAAAGTCTAAACTTTATATTTATTTAAATGATTTTAATATTTATAAATTAACTTAGTACAATAAAAATTTCTGGAATTTATCTGTTGTGTTATCGATACTATTACGTATTATTTTAAATAATATGTTGTATTATTGTTACTATTACGTATTATTTGTGTATTATATTGTATTATTAATTACGTATTATTTGTATAATTTGTTATATTATTTCTATTATTGCATATTATCTGTCGTATTAGTATAACTAGTATATTTTATTGTGTAGATAATTATCCCATAGTTATTTGATTTTAAATATAAGTAATTATATTTTTATTAATTAATCTTGTTTAATTGTACAATTTGTTGCATTATTTCTACTGTTACATATTATCTGTCGTATTAGTATAACTGCTACGTTTTAACGTGTAGATAATTTTCACATAGTTATTTTATTTATTTTGTAATTATTATTATTTTTAATTAATTTTCAAAACCCTA
>BQKN01066886.1:55770-81636 GCA_022839385.1 Asparagus kiusianus
TATATATATATATATATATATATATATTCTGTGCCTCTCTTTCTTCCTGTTTGTGAAGCCGTCGCCCCACCTCTTTCTTATTCTCTCTCTCTCCTCTCTCTCTCTCTCTTTCCCCGTAACTGCCCCCAGCTAGATCTCTGCCACCGTGTCCGCCCCCACCGAGATCCCACTAGCCATCTCCGCCTCTCCTCCTCCAGTGCCACCAAGTCACCCGCCATCGCCTCCCCTCTCCGCATCCGAGCCCCCAACAGCCCAACCCCGCTGCCACCCGAGCCACCCCATTCATCGTCGCCACCTGCACCACGCCCGCAATCGCTGCCCAACCAGCCCTCACCCATCGTCGGCCGCAGTCATCACCGACCAGCCCCTCCTTTTCCTTCACCAGCCCCTCAGCGCCTCCCCGAGCACCCCGACGTCCTCATCCCGCCGACCTCCTTCCTGTCGACCGTAACCCCCAGCCCCTCAACTCCCCACCACGACAGCCTTCCCCATCTCCTTCTCTCTCTCCCATCAAAAGAAACTCACCCCTACCCCTCTCCTCCAACAGTCACCGAGCCCCATCTCCACGGCCTCCTCAACCACCCGAGCCGCCGCCGCCTTCAAAGTCGTGCGACAGTCCCCAAATCCGCTAACCCCCATCACCACCGCCCCTCTGGCCGCCGACCTCCACCTCAAGCCGCTTAACGTCCATCATCGCTGTTCAACCACATCTCCACTCGCGCCATCGCCGAATGCCTCCTTACACCTCGCTTGTCGCCGTCGCCTCACCGCGGACTCGCACATCAACGTTGATTCATTCAACGAACCCCGAGGCAAGATCTCGCCTCTCAGTTAGTTGTTTTTACATTTATTATTAATTAAATGGTTAGTTAAATATTATAATGTTGATATTATGTATATTGTAATTATTTGGCGTGGATTGTTGATGATTAGTATTAGATAGTATTTTAATAATAATATATTTTTGCTGTAATTATATCTAAGAATGAACGAACATGAAATGACGAGTTACGTGTTATAATTAGATTTTTGAGATATTATCGAAAAAGAAATAAAATAAATGAAATTTATAAGTATATAAATGTTACTGTTCATGCAAAAAAGAAGTAACAATATAAATATATATATATATATATATATATATATATATATTAAAAGATTATTTTAAAATGGTTATGATGAGAAATTTTTTTTAAAGAAATTATTTGAAGAAAAAGGAATATTTGTTTTTGAATTAATTATGATAGTATAACCGATAGTCGTAGAGCGCGCCATTTCATATGCAAAACGACATCGGTTTCTAGTTTCCTTTTACCACGTTATTATGTTAGAGATTACTTAATTACGGATAACTTGTATAAGAAGTTTGGACACCCCAGTAGTGAGATATTAACGAGAACTATTTATGTGTGTATTTATGCTGTTGTAGACACAGTTCATGCATTCTATATTTGTTCGTAGTTAATATTCATGTTTTACAATCCTTATTCTAATATATTCGACATGCTATGATATGGTTGCATAGAATTAGTATTATTATTATCTCCTTGTTGTGATTGAGAACCTTAGTAGTTCATGACTTAGTGGCCTTGTGCGTCATGAACAGACTTAGTGACATGTGTGAGTGTATTGACTGAGTTTAGGTGGTGAACCCGAGTTTTAATAGGGATTATGATTGTTGACTTAGAAAAACGAGAAGAGTTGGGATGGGAAAGTTCTTATCCATGTGATCGGATGTGACTGTTAATGTATCTTCCAGGCTCACGCTAGTGAATTTGTGTAGTCACTAGTGTTGGTTTGTTGGGTTAAAGTGAATTCGTGTAGTCACTTTAGTTCGTGACTTGTTTCGTCACCTGAGCTTTGCCTGAGTTCGGACCAGGTCGAGACCAGATTGCATATAGTCCTCTAACCGATTCGTGTAATGGTATTGGATGCGCGTAGGGGATTTGTGAACAGTCAGTTATCCGATGATATGAGCATTGACTCTGTGTGAGATGTGGACCAGTGAGAATTTAGGATGGCTAGTACTCGACCCGGTTATAGTGTACAATTAGCCTTATGATTATCATGTTTTAGTAGTATTTTCGCATGTTGATTTTATTGAATTTCTGGTTACACTTTCTTTTATCATTTCTACTATCGTATCGTTTTCCGCTTGGGTTTTCATTCGCTCTATTTGTTTTGTGGGATCTTACCGTGTGCCATGCACGTTGATGTACACATATTTTCTCTGGTGTACGTCAGACTTAGAGGAAGGATAAGTCTAGCTTGGAGATGTGCTAGAGCCAAGACATTCTCAGCAGGAGTGCCTTGCAGATAGAGATGAAGAATAGGCTGAAGTTTAGTTGTCTCTTTTATTTGATGACCTTAGTTTACCTTTGCTATATTTTCCTTCCTTTTATCGTTGAAATATGTATTTTATATTTCTTCAGTATTCATTTGTTTAGTCATGTATAAGGGCATGTTTGACCCATATATTATGTCTTGGATGATATTCATTTGTGATATGTATTATTTTATTCTGTGATGTTCATTATATTCTCACTACTGTGATCGGGGACTTGTGCCTTTGCATTTATATCTTGACGCTTAGCGTATTAGGTTGAGGAGAAATGTTTATTTTTATTTATTCTTCTTAATCTAATACGTTGCGGGCTTGTTCACGTTCCGATTCATGGGTATTTTGGAAAGCGGGGCGTAACACAACAACTTGCTCCCAAACTCAAGATATGTCCCGACTAGTTTAACTACCCCTCCTAGGTGGATAATTGTCTTGATGCCCTTGAGGAATTTGAGGTGGTGGAAGGAGGACTTGCACTGGAGGATGAAGAAGAAGGAGCCACCTCTGGAGAGTCAGGTGAAGAACCAATGACTCTAGTGAAGTTAGTTGGTCGTCCTCAGATGCTCCCGGTCTGAGTTCTAAGCCTGTCGCTACCCTAGGTTCCAAGCCTACTCATACTTTGAGTCCCCCTTTGACTCTTCCTCCTAGTTTTGCTCCTTCCTCGAGTCATGCTCCTGCCTCGGATTCTGCTCCAACCCTAAGTACTACTCCTACCTCGGGTCCTGCTCTTGCTCTGGGTCCTGCTCCTGTCCCGGGTTTTGCACCTCTTCTAAGTGCTGCTCATTAGAGAAATTTTTGTGTTTCCTCTTTTTTTGCCCGAGTCATGTAAAAATTCTTGTAAATACTCTTATAGATTAATAAAAAGATGTGTTTTTGTCGACTCATATATTATACACTTGATTCCAAATGCTTGCTTCTCAAGAGAACTTTTTATTCTGAAATGTTTAAGCATTTATGTTTTAAATGAGTTTGTGAGGACCAAGCAGTACCTTAGTGTTGTGCACTTAACGTATTTTGAGAAGCCTCAGACGAGTTGATGAAGACTAAGTCATTAGGTCTTTGCTTCATGCCTTGGCTTTATTCTGAGAATGGACACCAAGGTCTTTAGGTCTCACCCAAGGTTTACTTGTGAGAATGACACTGAGATCTTTTGAGTGCCTTGGACGAGTCGATGATGACCGAGTTGCCATTAATTAGCTTCATGCCTTGGTTTTATTCCAAGAATGGACATCAAGGTCTTTAGTACATGCCTTTAGTTTACTTGTGATAAGGACATCAAGATCTTTTGAGCACCTTGGATGGCTCGGTGATGACTGAGTTGCAAGGGCTGGGCTTCATGTCTTAGTTTTATTCCAAGAATGGGCACCAAGATCTTTGATATGTTCTTTGGGTTTACTCATGAGAACAACATCATGGTCTTTTGAGCACCTTAGATGAGGTAGTAATGACGGTGGTAGTTGGCTTGGATATGATTCCTATGGTAGGGCTAAGTCTTGTGTCCTCCATCGATAACATTAATGCTGAAGCGGAGGGAGATGGACTTCCGCTGAGCCTTTCAGGTTCGGCCATTATAGGTTCATCCACAGAAGACCTAACTTCTTCAACTGGAGCGTAAGGTCCACTGTAGGGACATATTTTGCATCTCCTACAAGCTATTCATCCCTACCTTCTTCTTCATCTGGTGGATGAACAGAAGAGGCGGGAACTCCTAGAGCTGGGCCAACTAAAGGAAGCCCAGATTGACACGAGAGCTCAATAGCAGTTGACTCTCGTTCTTCTTCCTCCTCATGCCATGCTTTACGGGCATCTTGCATAAGTTTAGAAGTGGGAGGCTCAAGTGTTAATTTGCGATGAGCTCGCTTCTCATATTCACTTTCCTCAGTTGAATCGAGAGCTCATTTTCCCTTGGCCTTCTTACTACGAGTTTCCACGCTTGAAGGTTCCATCTCATGAGTTTCAGGTACCCAATGTTTTTCTACTTGAACTCCTTCTTGTGTTTGTTGCTTTTCTTCATCAGCAAATGCTTCCTCATATGATAAGTACTCGCTAACTCCCTTAGTGCGAGACTTTTTGGAACTCCTCTTCACATCATACCATTTTCGAATAGCTTTCAGCAAGAGGTATAAATTTTGTCCTTGGGGATTTGTGAAGCAGCCTAATACCAAGTACAAAAGCTCAAGGAAGTGTAGGCATTAGGCATTTTGTGTGGTAATTTGAACTTTGCCCCTGTACATCCTGTCACTGAGTAATACCAGGCTCTTGCCCCTTCGTACACGTTGCCCGTATATGCAAGTGTCGGATTGGGATTTCTGACATAAATCTAATCATAGCTGATGTAGGTGTAAATTTTGTTCTCCCGAAACAGGGATTTCGTTTGTATTTATAAGAATAGCTTATTACAAACTAATGAATCAAAATTATAACAGAAACGAAGGGAATGCCCTCCTTATTTAACGTGGGGACTTTGGTAGCTATAGGAAGCCTCGCTCGGTTCTCGCACTTAGTCTGCTTCCCTTAGACGATTCGACCGAGGTTGCTGGTGAGCTTCAGTACGCAGTAGAAGCTCGTGTTGATCGAGTTCGAGTTCTCGAGCTTAATGGCTATCAAGGCCGAAAGCTGGAAGAGGATGCTACAATGCAGAGGTCATGCAAAGAGCTTGTCGTCAACTCCGTCGAGAGTTGAGAGCCGTGGTTCAACTAACTGATCAATTAACTGTGAGCCAACCGAGCTGCTGAACCTCTTCTCCGTAGCCGGAAGAAGTTCTTAAATAGAGGAGAGACGACGTGGCCAGTCCTTGAATCATTGGATATGACCATGTACTGTTGGGAGATACCATGCTCCTCACTTATACCGTGAGTGGCCGCTTGAGGGGCTCGGAGCACTATACTTTCCCTCTTCACGTTACAGGAAATGGGAAGGTCCACTCCTATACGTGATACTACGGCTGCCTAATACTCGAGTGAGTCTGGCAAGCTCGTCGATTGCTTGGCGGTTTGTTTGGTCGTTCAGGCAAGCCTTGGCTGCTTGATCGAACTTGACTCGTGCAGGTGAGTTAAGTACAGCGACAGCGTCCAACAACTGCTAGGATTTGACTAGCCACTAGTACTGTGAGCGACCACTTGATGGACTTGGAGTACTGTGCTCCTTCCCTTCACGTCATGGGAAGTGGGAAGGCTCATTCCTGTACGTGGTATAGCGGCTGCTAAGTACTCTGGCGAGTTTGGCGAGCTTACTGATCATAAGCGAGTTCAGCTCTTGATTCGTGCAATCGAGTCAAGCTTCATGCAGGCAGACTTGGCGACTGCATGAATTTGACCAATCACTCATACTGTGAGTAGCTACTTGATGGACTTGGAGTACTGTGCTCCTTCCCTTCACGTCACGGGAGGTGGGAAGGCCCATCCCTGTACGTGGTATAGCGGCTACTAAGTACTCGTGCAGGCGAGTCAAGTCAGCATGCGAGTCTGTGGTCACCGGATGTAGGCGAATTTGGTGATCGCGTGGCCTTGGCTCGTGCAAGCGAGCCAAGCCCTTGGGTGAGCCTAATTTCTAAGCTGTGCGGGTGGCTTGAATATGCAGGCGGATTTCGTGTTTTATCTACTAATGTAATTTTTACCGTCTACAAAACCCCCTTCAAAGTTTTCATACCTAAACCAACTCGCGTGTGGTCTGGAACATTTTGAATAAAGTTCCTAATGAGTTAAGGCGAATTTGGCACTCTCGACTAGGTCAAGGTCCTTGGAAGACTTCGAGTGGTCTGAGCGCGCCCAGGTGAGACTGGTGTCGTTCGGGTTGGAGCCTCCCCCAATTAAAATCCGAGCTCGAAGGGTGAGCCGCGTGTCCACAGGTGAAGTTCCCATGCTTGTCAATTAAGACGACGCCTCATCTTCACGCGCTTGCCTCAAGGGGAAAATCCGATGACATTTTGATCCTAACCGTTGATCCGACAAGTGGTTATGCGCGGGTTGTCCAATCTTGGCCATTTCGTGCGGCATTCCAAACGATCTGCTTTGTTTGTGTCCGTTCGATTGGAACCGCCGAATCAAAATTGCTTGCTTCGAAGGGTCAGCGAATCTCGACTGTTGAGATTTCGCGTATATAGTGTTGATTTGTCTCTTTTGTAGGAGGATTACTACACGTAAGTTCCTTTGCTTAAACCTTCTTAGAGAGGACCCAGACTTCCTAGATTCGAAATGGCTTCGGGAGCAAGAACACGTGCTTCGAGAGGGAAGGGGGAGGCTATTGAGCATGAGCCCATCATCATTTCAGACAGCAAGGAGGAGGAGTGTACCTATGTTTCTCCTCAGCGGTCTTCTCAATCTTCTCTCCCTGGCGAAGGGGTTACTCCTTTGATCCCACGCATTGCCGTGGTTCCGGCCGGTCAGGAAGCGGTCTCTCCGAGCTCCAGATTTGCACAAGGCGTTCTCAGGCAACTGCTGAATGCCATGAAGCAAGCGGTTTCCATCACTAGCCTTAGCTGGGGAACCTATGCAGACTTCAAGCCTTTCCTGATAGGCTGTGTCGCTGCTCTTAGGTGTATGGGCGAAGCTCAAGAGGCCTCACGTTCTCTGGTCACGCTCCTTAGCTTTGAGTTGCTCCTGACGCACCTGGAGACTCTGTCGCGTGCCAACTCGGGCCGGATGTGGAGTGGGCGGAGAAGGCAGCCAAGATCCAAGCTGAGCTCGCCTCTCTGATCGAGCTGAGCTAAGGTCGACGGGGGCTTAGTTCTTAGGATTTTTTTGTTTGGTGTTTCTTTGTGTTGTTTTGTTATCCTTCCGTTTGGATGACTTGTTGTTAACTCGTTGGAACAATTTGTCAACACTCTAATTTTGTTGAATGAAGTGTTATGCTTTTCATTATTTATTGTTATGCGCATATACCTTCCTTTTTCTACTTTTTCTTAGGATTTTTAGCAAATCCCCAGCTATCAACGGGTTTGACTTGTCTTTACCGATTAAAGTTTGAATCAGGCTAGTCATACTATTCCCCTCAGTATGATGAGTTGTTGAGTAGTTCCTCTTAGGCTTAATGCTAAGATTTCTGCTCTACCCTTTAGCCTTTTGAGGTGTGGGTTTGAGTTAATCATAACTGTCAGGTCGCAGTTTGGTTGTATCGTAACGATTTTAACTAAACAACCGTTACCCGTGAGTGCGTCCTGAGGGTGCATCCATGGGCTGCATCTCGGTAGGTCTGATCGTGTAGGTGAGACTATTCCATCGATGGTTCGAAACTTTAGATGAGTCGAACCACTCGAGATTCGCCTTCAGAGGCGAACTAGGCCTAACAAACGAGCTGTTCGGGCAAAACTCATTTTCACTGGCGAGGCGAACTAGACATTTGAAGGCGAATTTCGCTTCACGGGCGAAATTTGAAAATCTAGAGGGCGAGCTCGCCATCTATTCGCAGGCAAAATTCTTTCTTCAGGCGAAATTCGAATTAGTAGAAGGCGAGCCATGTATTCGTCAGCAAAGCCTTGTGCTTCGTGCTTTCCAGCTAAGGCCACGTGGATTCGTTAGGTCACATTAAATACGATTTGACAAAGCAACATCGCTTCTGTGCGCCTCACTTGATGACGAATCGTGGTCGTACTTTGTGATCCCAGCCGTTAGATTCGGTCGTGGATTTCGGTATGAGTTTCGGGTTTCGATTCGCTCGACCCATTCCCTGTCTTGATGATTGCTCTGTAACCACCAAATAACAAACTGTTAAGAGTGATCCAGGATGTTGATTTCGATCGTGGTCACGTTTCTCAACCGCCAGCACCTCGCCTCTTGAGAGCAATCTGGGCCGTCGATTTCGATCATGGCCGTGCCTCTCAATCGCAAACGTTTCGCCTTTAAATAGACTTCGTCCCCTTCCTTTGAGAACTACCGTGCTCAAGAATTTATGCCCGCTCAAGCCTTTCAGAGAGAAAAGTTTAGGTTTCTTTCTCGATTCTCCAACATAGCGCTAAAGTCTAAGAGGTGCCTTCGAAGAGAAGGGGTCCAGGCGGTCCTTCTAGCGATGCCGCCGTTGGTATGGTTGCCGGCGTCTCTGGAGCGTATTTGGGTAAGTCCAACGACTTCGCACTGATGAATGATGCTGAACGAGGAGACGAGCTCTGTTTGTTCGTCTTCCTTTGTGGGTTGTGCTATTTTTGGCAATTTCCTCGATTTGGGTGAACCCCCCTTTTCAGGCGGATTCGGCCTTTGCTAGGCGAATCCAGTTCCTGTCAGACAATCTTGTCTTTTATCAGGCGGATTCAATTATCGTCAGGTGGATCTAGCATAACAGGCGGGTTTGTTCTTTGTCGGGCGGGTTCTGCCTTTGTCAGGCAAACTCGATACTGGCCAGGCGGACTTAGTCTCTCCAGGCGGGATCTGTTTGCTTTGATTCGCCTGCTTGGAGGGCTTGGAGGTTTTCTGATTCCAAATGTGAATTCAGTTCTAAACTTTTGGTCTTGTTTTGCAGCCACGTTTTCTGATGAGGCCCCCCGCAGGGTGTTACCATTGGCCTTACTGATGGTTCGGGTTATACGGCGCCCTCCCGATTTCCTCTTCTCAATCCAGTGCCCGTGTTTGCTGCTAACAAGCCGGAGGAGCTGGTCAAGAGAGTGACTGATGGGCATCATCTTACGTTACGAGAGTTGATCACCAATGTAGCTTTGACAGACATGGCCAGGACGGAGCTGAAAAAGCCCCAGTTCATGTTCGGCGATGCCGCGGCTGATCCTTCGTCTCTGTTGCTCGGAGAGAGTAAATGGCTTCGTGTCGTGGATGGGGTCCATTACTACCTTCCCGATATGCCGAGGGGTTTTTCGATCATCAAGTTGCGGTCGCTTGTGGTCCCGAGACTGATGAACTGGGATCTGACCCCTACCCAAGATGGGGTAGTTTGCGGGGGTCTTCACAGGGTCATCCGCTGGGTACGGGGTCGATAGCTCTTGTAAGCGCGTGGCCGCCTTGCGTCCCGGCTTGCTGAATAATGAATGGCCCGTGGGGGAAACGACTGCAGTGGCGGAGACTTTCCGCCACCGTTTCTTCTAGGCCGGGGGGCAATTCCCTCCAAAGGACTTCAGGGCTCTGGGATGGATTCATTCTGCGTCTGGCAGTGGAACTTGGTGGTCTAAGATCACCGAGTACGTCTTGACGGAGAACTCTGACCTTGCGGGCTCAAAGCTGTTCGTGGCTATCCGAGCCACCCAGCATGGCCTGAAGATCAATGCCCCATAGTTCCATAGTATCTTGGAACTTTACCGTCCGGATAGCGGTACGTTCTTTACTCCCAATGGTGAGCTTGGCATAACCCTCCACGAGATGTATGATGTGTCGGGGTTACCTTTAGGGAGCTTCCCCTACGAGGAGTACGTACTGGATCAGGATGAGATCGACTACCTTTCGGTTCGGTTTCCCCTAATGGTTGAGACCTTATGAGAGTTGCTCGACCACTATCACATATGTCTCGACACCTTGGGCGTGGTGGACCATAAGGGCAAGAAGAAGAGGGCTCCCGGGATTAGTCACAAGAACTGGGCTGACTACCTATTCCCCGGGAACGATGTCAAGGGGAGGCCTACCCTACCACTGGGTGAATATGACCAGGCTGAGGTGGAGAGGCGGATGGCCAAAGGGGAATCCACTATAACCCTTGAGCATGACGAGTGTGGGTTCCCATTTGGGACAACATTCCAATCGTTCCATCACCAGGCCAAGTCTCACATATCCGCAAAGGCTCTACTCACAGGATACCTCATGCTGTGGTTGAAGAGGTGTGTGGTTCCCACACACTCTTTGAGGTGCTCCCGGTGGAAGTGGTTTACCCTGTGATACGCTTGGCCTATGGGAGGCCGTACGCGTTGGTGTCGGCAACGGTAGCTTGTATCCAAAGGGGGCTTCGCACATTGACAAACTAGTTTTACCGTGTGTCGTATGTTGACAAGGGTGAAGGTGAAGTTGCCAAGACTCCTAATCCAAGAGTGGGGCTGCCGTACACTTATTTGATGGCGTGGTTCGTATACCATTACGAGTGTTTGATGAGTGCCCTAGCGGCTCTACAGGGAGAGGGTCCTGTCCCGTTCGTCCAGCGTCTGGAAAGATGCTCTTGGAAGTGTAAAGATGTCCCTGACATAAGGAAGACATTGTCTTATTTCGATCATTACAACTTCCGCCGATTCTTTCCTTACTTCACTGTGGCTGGTTATGGCGAGTCTCTCTGGGACATATCGACGGCGGGCCATAACACTGCTCTCTCCTGTAGCACCTTCCGATGGTTGTTTAACATCCGGTCGGGGTATCACGTCTTGTGAATGGGCTCCGTGTGTTACCTTGAGCCTTATTTCCCTTGTAGGTTTGCTTGTCAGTTTGGGTATGACCAGCTTTATGTTAGGAATGTCAATCCTCATTTTTATTATGAAGGAGGGTTGGTTGATGGTGCGCGAGGGTGGTTCTGGACCTACGCTGGTGGCACCAATGCGCACTTCGAGCTGCCGGCTAAGGATCGCGACCTTCGCCATTTGTTCCTCTACTGTCGGTGGTATCGAGGTGCCAGCGCAAACCCTGAGGGCTTCCGGTTTCAAAGTTCTTGTTTGGCAGAGCGTAGGCATCGCCCGAGGGTAGCTCCTCATCCCTCAAGGCGAAAGGGTCGCCAGACTGTGGAGGAATGGTTCGAGGATATCCCTGAAGAGGAGGCCGAGGATCTTCACGCTGGCTCGGGAGACTTTGGGGAATTCGTAGCTTGCGGTCTGTCCCCTCATCCTCAATCGGATCCCGCCAATGTGTCGGGAGGATCTGATGAGTTAGCTCGGGCGGGTGAACGCCTGGAATAGGCCCGAGGAGCAATCGCTGGGTGACTGGGGATGCTGCTCCTGGCTCCTAGCAGCTCTCTTCTTTCCAAGCGACAACGTGAGGCTACGGCCGAAAGTTCCAGGGTGGAGGTAGCCAAGAAGGCCCGTCACGAGGAGGTGGCTGAGGCTATCGGAGTGGCGAGAGGCCAGGATGACGCAACCTCCGTGCCAATTCCTGGGGTGATTACTCCTACGGCCAGTGGTGTTACGCCCGCTTCGCTTACTGCCTCGGGGACGGTTCTGGTAACTTCGGAGGTCATTCCCTCATCGTCTACTGTGGAGCAGCAGGTGGTGGTTTCAACGACTCCTCCTATTGTGTCGAGAGGTAGCCCTTAATACCGTATCCTCGGGTGCAGGGTCGAATTAGCATTATCTGACGTTCGCGTTAGCTCTATGCAGGTACGGTTGAGGAGGCAATTCCCATTCCTTCTGATGAAGACGGGGGGACAGGAGACGAGGCAAAGCTCGGCGACTCAGGTAAGAGCATGGTCGAACGTCGTTGATCAATCTCTGCTGAACTGCCCATGGGGTTCTTTTCAGAAGTTATTGTTAACCTCCCCTTCCTGTACTTGTAGCTGCTCCGACTGACCAGTCGGCTGAAGAGGGCAGCAAAATCGACAGCGAAGATGATGACTCGATCCATAAGATGATGTCGAACGATGAGGGACCATCTGACTCTGAAGGGGAGACTCACGCTCCTGAAGAAGCATCGGTCGAGATAGGGTCGCCGGTCCAGGGGGCTTCTGCCCAAGGGGAAGCATCTACCCGTGTGGTGGTTGATCCTTCGCCTCCCATCTTGACGACCGTTGAGGTCGCGCTTGGATCCGTGGTCGAGACACCGATGGTGTCGGTTCGTGCTCCAGCCTCAGTGGTGTCTGTTACTACTCCCACTGCTGTGGCTATCAGTGCTTCGGCCCCGGCTTGGTGACGACATCGGTGGTCGACGAGGCTACCCTCTCTCCCTTGGCTCTTTCGCCCAAAAAGTTGGTGGATCGAACCATTGCCAGCCTCTAAGACACCCTTGCAGACAGTATCAAGCTCGCATTAGAGGAAAGCTGCCCCTTTGAGGAGTTCAAGGAGGCCCTTGAGTATCATATGGGCTTTTTGATCAGGATTATGGGTCCCTCCGCCGCTAATCCGTACTTCAAACATTTGGAGGAGGCAGAGTGGATTATCAGGTAGTTGTTTGCCCTTCATACCACGAGTTCTGAGATCCTCCATCTTGCGTCCGGCGAGGTCCAGATAGCATTGGAGGAGCGTGATCGCGGACTGGAGGAGACAACATCGTTGGAGGCAAGGCTGACAAAAGAGCTAGAGCGCGCTACGGCCGAGAGCGAGCGAATGAGCTTGGCGCATCAAGAGGCAGATTCCCGTGTCTCCCACCTGTCTTCGGAGATAGCGGGGACCAAACAAATCATTGCTAATGCGCAGGCCTTTTTGACTACCCAGGAGAAGGCTCGCGAATAGGTGATAGGGGAGTTAGAGGAACTCGAGTCTCGACAGCAGCTGGTCGTTGACACTATCGAGGAGAAGGGCCGAGCCCTCAAGGCGGCAAGGCACACCGTCCAAGAATTACTTTCGTGCTCTGAAGCTGATATTCATCGAGAGATCCTGTGGAGGCTCGAGCTCAAGCGCGCCGAAGAGATTCGTGTGTTGGAGTCGCGGCTGAGAGATTTTTAATATGCTTTCGATTATATCGTTGTATTCGAATCTCTCTTAATGAATGGAATCATGTTTTCATCTCAGTCATTGTTCCTTTTATTTTGTGTGTGCGCATTTTGTCGCTGGTTACAGCGGGAGTTGTCAAATCAACCATTAGTTGATTCGTACCGGGTGACTCCTGGCCATGGGCAAGTCCT
This sequence comes from Asparagus kiusianus, assembly GCA_022839385.1. Taxonomy (NCBI): domain Eukaryota; kingdom Viridiplantae; phylum Streptophyta; class Magnoliopsida; order Asparagales; family Asparagaceae; genus Asparagus; species Asparagus kiusianus. Next base: position 68,792 of record BQKN01066886.1, read on the forward strand.
CGTTGCAGGAGAATTTCTGCCTTAGGTGGAATTGCGAACAATTCAAGCTTCGCTTGAATCCTAATTAGGTCAAACTTCAGACGAACTTGAACGTGGCTCAAACCTCAAACGTGATTAAGTCTTAGTTAGGCGGATCAGCATAGTGTGCGGGTCTGAGCCTTCGGGCGAACTCTATATGTGCGAGTTCGCCTGACGAATTTATTTCATTGGCGGGCCTTGTTTTTTGGTGGGCCACATGCCTATCAATTAAGACGGTGTGGGCACGTCTTTTCCCGTTAAAGGCGGCGTAGTGGGGGTTCCCCGTTCTTTGCACCCGACCTGAACCGTTGGCCAGAGATCGTGTTGGAAACTGACACATCTCAACTGTTCGTGTGAGATTTGGTATCACCTTGCCTTATCTGTGACTGTTCAATTCGAACGGTCCAATCGAACGACGGGCGTTCACCCATGCCAGGTATTTAATGCCCCTCCCTCTGCATTAAGGGGTGTCGTGGTTTTAGTTGTCTTTTCAGAAGAGAAACACGCGCTTCCTCTTTGCTACGCTTGTGATGGTGCTGAAGGTGAAGAGTACCGCTTCAAAGAAGGGCAAGGGTGTTTCTGCCGCCGAAGCCGCCACTGCTAAAGGTATTTTGGCATCTAGGCCCTCGTTTAGTTCGATCATGGGTCTGTGAGTAAGGTGATACCTCCCTGCTCTTAACCCCCTTCTTTTTTTTGCCATCATGCAGTCCAGGAAGGAGTGCCCATCACCGAAGAGTGGGGGATTGAGCCCATACTCGTTTCCGACGATGAGTCCGAGGAAGCCGCGGCTTCTCCCACTTTGCAACCTATTCCCCCATCTGGATCAGAGCCTTGCCTTGAAGTTCCTCCCATTGTAGCGCTTGCTCAGGGTCAAGAGCCCGTTCCCTCAAGTTCCCTGTCTCTACAGGCTCGTATTGAAGAGTTTGAAAATGCCGCGAAGCAGGTGATTTCCCTCGTCAGCCTTGGCCTTGGGATCTATGCCGACTTCAAACAGTCCATCCTGGATCGCATGGTCAATCTCAGGCGGTTGGGCGAACCTTGTCTCACCGCCCGTTGCATGCAGCGGCTTCTTTATCTGGAATCGCGTCTGACACAATTGGATACTCTGCTGCAAGGAGGTCTCGCGGCTAACATGGAGTGCTTCTTGTCTCAAGTTCGGCACCGGGAGGCATGAGAACAGGAGGTTCGCTCGAGGGAAATGGCGGATTTGGAGTCCCATGTCGCATTCCTGGTGGACCAGCAGCGCTCACTTGGGGAGCTGATAGGTACTTTTACTTCCACCGTATCCCATCTGAGGGCTGAGTTGGAGCTTGCCGAGACGACTCTAGAGGGACTCCGATCTGAGATCCAGAGAGTTGACAAAGTTGTCGAAGAAGCAACCCGAAACATTTAGGCGTTACGATAGGAAGATTCTGTTACCAACTCCACCTTCGATGGTCGGACCCAGAAGGAAGCTGGGGATAAAGCCCAGGAAGACCACGCGAGAAGGGTGGCCACAGCTAAAGCGGAGCTTGCGTCCTTCAGCCTCCTGGACTAGACTCTCTGGGCCGAACAGTGTTAAGACATTTGATGTTAATGACTCATTTGATTGTAAAATTATAACTTTGTTCAAATGTACTGTCTTAAAATTGGATGAATGATATGCTCCTTTGATTTTCGAAACATGTTTGTGCATGTTCTCCTTCCTGTCATTGTTGCCTTTTATCCTTCCAGCTTTTATTTCTCTCTATGAAGTCGCCGTGGGCGAATTCGAGTTATAGCCGGATTCCAACCACTGGCGAGTTCAGGCTGTGGGTGAGCTCTAGCCACAGGTGAATCAATTCGAAGGCGAGATGAATGCTGATTTAGGAGTAACCACGTGTCTAGTCGCGGTCCTAAGTGCTTGCTAGCTAGGTTGGGTTGGCACGTCACTTTGCATTAAAGGCGGTGTAATGGGGGGCTCTTCATTCCACGCCCAAGCTGGGCCGTTGAACGACAGATGCACTTGGGCCGTACGTCATATATTGCCCTCTTTCTTTGTCGAAGAGGTCATTGTGCTCATTACTTCCTTCTCATTCAAGATGGCACCGCGGGCGAAGGTATCTGGTGCGGAGAAGACAGGAGACGACACCTCTTCTTCGGCTCCCGCACCTGGCCGTGACCCGGAGTCTAAACCTCCGGACCCCGTTGTGACCCAGTTAGAGGAATTGAAGAACACCGTGAAGCGAGTGATCTCGCTCGTCGATCAGGGCCATAGTAACTTCGAGGAACTAAAACAGCCCCTCTCAGACCGTATGGTCTGCATCCAGCACCAGGACGACTATAGGCTCGCCATACGCTGCTCGATGAGACTTATTGATCTGGAATTGCTCCTAACAAAACTGGAGAACTTGCGTCATGCGGATCTGGAGCCCGAGGTGAAGCTATTCTTGTCTTCAGCTCGTTGTCGCGCCGTGTGGCAGTAAGAGTGCCGAAGGCGAGACATAGAAGACAAAGAGGCCCTTATCGGTCATTTGGATCTTCACCAACGCCTATTGCAATCTGACATGGAGTCTACCGTTTCTTCGATTTTGTTAGGTATGATCCACCACGTAGAGGGGGAATCAATTTTGACGGGTCTACCCATTCAGAGTGAGACCGTGCAAGGAGATCTTGTAAGGGAGAGGCGTAATCTTCCACTGCTGCTTCAGGAGGATGCCGCTGCTAACACTTCTTTTGAAGCGTGGGTCCAGCAGGAGGTAGAGGGCAAAGCTCGCGCTATGCATGCGGAGAAGATAGCCGCAGTCAGAGCCAAGCTCGGGTCTTTCAAACTCTTAGAATAAACCCATAGGATATGAGTAGATTCAAGATACCATGTTCAATGTTTTGTTTCTCGAATGTAATGTTATGACTCTCTTGATTGTAAAGTCATAACTTTGTTCAAATATATTGTCCAGAAACATCTAATGAACTTCGCACTTTCTCGTTATACACATACTTCTTTTTATATTTTGTTGTGTCGACATTCAGTGTCTTACTCATGCGATGGGCAGACCCAATTACTGGAGATTTTGTGCCGCAGGCAAAACTCAAGCGATGGTGAGTTTGTGCTGTAAGCGAAACTCAAGTGCAGGTGAGTTTGCGCTGCAAGAAAAATTCAAGCGCAGGCGAGTTTATACCGCAAGCGAAACTCAAGTGCTGGCGAGTTTGGGCCGCAAGAGAAACTCAAGTGCAGGCGAGTTTACGCTGCAAGCGAAATTCAAGCACATGCGAGTTTATACCAAGCGAAACTCAAGTGCTGGCGAGTTTGGGCCGCAAGCGAAACTCAAGGCTAGCGAGTTTGTGCTGCAAGCGAAACTCAAGCGCAGACGAGTTTGGGCCGCAAGTGAAACTCAAGTGCTGGCGAGTTTGGGCTGCAAGCGAAACTCAAGTGCTAGCGAGTTTGTGCCATGTGTCTGCCTACGGACCCAAATGCTTTCCAGCTAAGGCGATGTGGGCGTGTCAGTCCTCATTAATTACGAAGTGACGGAACGCTTCACCTTCCGCGCTCAATCCGAACGGTCGGTTTGGAGTTCCAAGAGCCGAGGCTTTTATGGGCGTCGAGCTCGAAGCGTCGCTAGAGATCTGAGTCGTTCGATCTATTTGAGGCAGCGAATCTTAGCTGTTCAGCTTTTGGCTATATAACATTTCCGCTATTCTCTTGGTAGAGTCCTCTGTTCACGAAAATTCTCCGGAAGAAAGCTTTTACAAAGTTTCTCTAATCAATGACTTCCGAGTCCGATTCTGGTGTCTTCGAGGGGGAGCGTGTCGGTTCCTCCTCTACCGCTACCGACGTTAATGTGATGCCGCCTTCTACTGCCAGTTCGACTCGAGGATCTTCTCTGCAGCCTCTGGTCCGATGCTCGTCATCCTCCAGAAGTTGGAGGACGACCTACGCAGGACAGCCACCATCATCGGTCAGGGTGTCGGGAGATACCATGACATGCTCCCCTTTGTGGAGGAATGTCTCAAGGAACTCCGATGGGCGGGCAGTCCTCAGCTTGTTCGGCGATGTGAGTGGGAGCTCCAGCACTTGGAATGGCTGATATAGCACCTCGAGGAGTTGGCGCATGACGACCTTAATCCGACGCCTCTTGCTATGAGCACCCTATTCGACCGCAAAGCCTTGGGGAGGCGTATCCAGAAATAGGAGGCTCTGGTCAGACGCCTGCACATGCAACATTGCACCATACTGGCGAGATGGATGCCTACGTGGATGCCGCCTCCTTCGCAGACGTTGGGTCCCTCGAAGGAGAGGAGAAGCTGAAGAGGCTTGAGCGCGAGAAAGTGCGGGTTAGTCGTGCTGCCGAGGCGGAGGCTAGGGCGCTCCAACTCCTTCGCCAGGAAGAGGAAGACTGCGAGGCTGCTCTCACCAGACTTCGACAGTGATAAGAGGAGAGGGCGCGGTCTAGGCGCGAGGCGGAGCTGGGGGATGTTAAGGCCAAGATCGTCGCTTTCAGCCTGCTGAAGTTGATGTAGCGCGACTTATGCTTTTTTTTAGTCTATCGCTGTAATTTTGTCGATGCCTATTGCACTGTAACTCACAAAACATTATGTCTCTAAACTTGGCCTGGAATGGCCTTTTATGCACAGTTTTTTCTTTATCTTCTGCCTTTTTTTTGTGATCACTATGTCGGACTCTCTTCAAAGGCCCGTTGGTAAGGCTCGTCCCACACGAAGGAAGTACATTTATTCATTAGTTTAGAGAAGGGTTGACACTTACCCGAAAGATTTGAAATGAACCTCCGGATGTAAGCCAATCGTCCCTGAAGACCCCTTAGTTCCTTAAGATTTCGGGGCGGCTGAAGCTCTTGAATAGCTCGTATCTTGTTTGGGTCAATTCGGATTCCTTTTGTTGTTACCACGAACCAAGGAATTTACGCTGGACATCCCTAAGAATAACTTCGTAGGATTCATCTTGAGCTGGTGAGTTCTCATGAGTTCGAACTTCACCCTCAAGTCTTGGAGATGGTCATCTTTACTGTGACTTTTCACGACCAAGTCGTCCACATAGCATTCGATTGTCTTTCGCAAATGGTCTCGAAAGATCATGCTCATGGCACGTTGGTAGGTTGCACCAGCGTTCTTGAGTCCGAAAGGCATGACCATGTAGCAGTATACCCTAATTGGAGTCCTGAATGAAGTGTGTTTTTCATCCTCAGGGTGCATCTTGATTTGATTATACCCTAAAAACCCATCCATAAAGGACATCCTCTCAAACCTGCATGTGTTATCAATGATGACGTCCGTGATGGGCAAAGGAAACTCGTTTTTAGGGCAAGCAGCATTGAGATCTCTAAAGTCAATACAGTATGAATCTTACCATTCTTCTTCAGGACTGGAACAATATTAGCTACCCAGTCGGGGTGTTATTCCTCTCTGATGAAGCTGGATTCGATCAGCTTCTTCACTTTGGCCTTGATTGCCTCCATGATTTGTGGACAAAACCATCCCTGCTGTTGTTTGACTGGTTTGGTGTCTGAGCCAATGTTGAGGCGATGCATGGCGACCCGTGGATCAAGGCTGGGCATGTCCTCATAATTCCATGCAAAGATATCAATGTATTCCCGTATGAGGGCAATGAGATCTTCCTTCTCTTAGGGATGTAGACTACCACTGATGAATATGGGCTTGGGATTGGTCTCATCACCCATGTTCACTTGGAGGATTTCGTCCTCGGTAGGCGGTTCACGTTGCTCGAAGCGACTACTCCACTGAGTGTTGACGTGGCGGTCCCATGTCTCATCATAAAGCGGGACCTGTCCGTCCTCTGCCATTCTGGCGGGATCAATCGTAGCCATGTTGACTGTAAGGTTGTTGAACAAGTCCCCTATGTTGACGTCTGAGTCCCATGCTGAGGTTGTCAACGATCGATCCCCCGAACGTGTATCGTCGGAGTCCTCGTTGAAATAGCAGAACAACTCTAATGAGGAAGAGGCGTAGCCTAAACCTCGTCGAGTCCTGTTGAAGTAATTTGAGGGTTTGCCTTTAGGCATGTAGGCAGGTCGGATGACTATCTTTCGCCCCCGGCCGTAATTCAGGCCCTCTGGACGAGTGAGGTCGTACCCCATGTCGCTCATTATGCGCTTCGCGACTTGACTGTACTGTGAAAACTGAGGTGCGGGGTCTTCCTCTTCAGACATGTCCCACAACGTGCACAAAGGGTGATCGATTCGTCCAAAGATAATATTTTTTTGATAGTTATCCCGGGCCAGTACGACGAGTACGGCTTGTGAAGACTTGATCGCTTGTCTCTTTGCAACATACGACGAGCATACAGGAAAGTGTAGAGAATGGTCGTTATAGAGCTTCGACATTAGGTCGTTAGGCGCGTCATCCTCGGACATTGAGCAAGACGACAAATAAGCAAAATTGAACTTCTCATTCAAGATAATCTCCTCTGCCTGAACAGTGTCGGTTACATTGAGACTTTCGCAGCCAATTACAATTGATTCGAAATCGTTCAGGACCAGGCCATCGCCGTACTCGGTCTCTCTATTCGCCTTTTTGCCGCTCTCGAGCTCCTCGATTGATGGCTCGCCAGGGTTCTGGTACAGCAGAGAGTCTGTGAAGTAGTTATCAACGCCCTTGAAGGGTTGCTTGTCGGCTACTACTATTTTCACCCGCTCGTAATCATCCACATACTTTAAACATTGGTAGTATGGACGGGACTATCCGGTTGTTGTCGATCCATGGACATCCTAAGAGCATGTTGTAGGATGGCTTGGTGTTGATGACGTAGTAGGTCACCTCTGTCTTCATGTTGCCTATTCGGCACTTCAGACAGATCTTGCCGAGCGGCCGAGTTCCGGTGGCATTAAAGCCAAAGATAGTCATGGTAGTCGTGGATAGACGTTTTGGGTTTATCCCCAGGTGTTTGGTCAGTTTCAAGGGTACGATGCTCAGTGCAGACCCTGGGTCGACTTGAATTCGATCCACTTTTGAGTAACCGACGTACCCCGTGAAGTACTGTGGTCGATCATGAGAGGTGTTTTTGATGAGCATGTCCTCAGGGGTGAATGTGATGCAAGGGACCCGTCTTTCGGTGGTCTGGCAGCACATTACACATTTCCCTTCCGCGTCTTCTTCCCTCAAGAAGTGGGTGGTGAAGACTTCCGAGTCGGCTAATGCCTCTTGTAGGGCTTCCCGGGTAGGTCTGGATAACCACAGGAGGTCATACATGGTAATTTGCGTGGGGATGTTCTTCAGCTGTGCGAGCACGTTGTATCGGAAAGGTTGATTGCTCGAGCTCGGCCTATCTGGATTCGGAGGGGCTGCTGCAGCTGGTCTCGTGGGAGGTCCTGCCGGGTTCTCCGCCCTCTTAGGGTATTCTTTGGTGAATTCTTTTCCTGCTCTAGTAGCGAGGGCGGCAGTTTCCTCATCGGAGTCGGTGAGGGCAGATACTACAGTGTGGTCTCCCTCCGGAATAGCGGAGGTGACGTTACAAGGTTTATCTTTGGTCTTCCTCGAGGGCTTTGCAGTCCACTGGTCATCGCCGAGGAGGTCCGGATGGACCCACATCACCTGACCTAATGGTAAGGTCTGGGGTACTAAACCTTTCCCTCATTGGTTGTGAGGGTCATCGTTAGTGATCTTCAGGACCGCCTTGGGGATAGGAATCACCCCTGCCAGAGCCTGAACCTCCGGGAGATCTGTTCCAAAACTCAGGGTGATCATATTCGTGGTCACCTGCTTTTGTACTTTCTCCTTCTTTAGGACTCATGCGTCGTAGAGGGCCTGGAGCTTGTCCTTGAGGATGTAACACTTAGAGGTGTGGTGACTAAGGAATCTGTGGTACACACAGTAACTCGGGTCACTAGTCTTGTTCGCCTCCTCAGGCTTCGTGACTTCTGGTAGTTTGATTCGACTGCTCTTTAAGAGAGTGTCGAATGTTTCCACCACTTGGTCCTCCCTGAAGTCGTATTGCCTTGGAGGGCATTGCTCGAACTGCCTGGGCTTCGGCCTTTGGGCCGTTTTGGGTGCTGGAGCAGAATCAACGACCATGATCTCCTTTCCTCTTATTCAAGGAGGATTCTTTGGAGCGGTCGGCTCCACGGCTCCCTTCTTGGGGTGAGGTTCTTCGGCCTCTAGCCTCTTGATCATATTTTCCATTTGCTCGCCCTGGCGAACAAGTTCCTTCCAGGTCTGGGTTTCCACCGTGCCGACCTTGGATAGAATATGGATCGAGAGATTGTTGCGACACATTTCGATCAGTGTGGACTTGGAAACTTGGTCCTGATAGTGGACCAATCGGTTCCTGAATCTCTTTACGAAGTCGTTGACCGACTCCGACTTTCGTTACTTTTCGGCGAGGAGGGTGGCCATCGACACCTTCGTGTCGTCATCGAAGAAGCGGGCCAAGAAGAGCCTTTTCGCGTCAGCCCATGACTTGATAGAGCCAGGTTCCAACTTGCGGAACCATTCAAACGCTACCCCCTTGAGGGTGCTATGAACAACCGGGTGAGAATAGCATCGTTCCCCGTAAGGAACCCGGTCTGTGCTATAAAATAGTAGATGTTCTGTGAGGATGAGCCCTTGCCATCGAACTGCACCAAGCTAATCGGTTTGAACTTCACTGGGTATGGGACTGTATCCCACTTGAGTCGGACTACCCCCAGCTTGTTCATGTTTTGTTGGAGTTTCAAAGTGTTGAGATGGCTTTGGAACTCATCGAACCTCTTGTCGCGGGCGCTACCCCCAGTGTGCGACGTCCCTAGCGACATTTTGGAAGAGTAATCGGAGTGTGGACCGATATTATCTTCTGTTTTAGTCGCTGGATGAGGAATAGGTACCCATTCCTTACTCCCTGTCGGCCGTGGTAGGGTATGCTAGGCTCTCTTCTTATTCTTCTTCTTGTTCAGAAGCTGTTCCAATATCTCCTTTAAAGATTCGATGGTTGTTTGTTGCTCTTCGAACTTCTTAGAAACCGTCTGATCATTCGTGGTGTTAGCCATGTGTACTCTTCCTAGTGCATCCTGACTCGAGTGTGAGGTTTGGGATGTGGCTATCGCTAAGCAAACCTCACCTTCGCCGCCAGAGGGAGGTGCTAAGGTTAGGTAATCAAACCAAATGCTCACCCCCGTGCGACTACAGGTACGCTGGAATATACCACCTTGTTCATGTTGAACAAGCGGGTGATTAGGCCCTAGGAAGGAGTCTCAATCTGGAGAACCAGAAAGTACCGTCTTACCCTTGTCTGTCATGTTGATTGTAGCGGACGGGAGCTCTAGGTCATCAAGGGTGCGCTTTCTTTGGTGACTGCACCTTTGGCGAGTAGATTTTGGTTGGGAAGGTAGCCGGGAAAGCCTTTCGAACACCGAAGGTATCCCCGTTCCTACACATTGACAATTAGAGAGTACCGTTTGGATAAGCCTTTCGTAGTGACACTGAGGATTCGCCTCATGTATGGTGTGTTTGCGAGTTAGGTAACCTCGGAGGTCTTCTTCAGGTGGTTGGAGACAACCCCCAACATGAGAAGAATCAACCGAGCGACCACGCGAGAGAGGTTTGGACAAACTCTCTGGCGTACACCGGGTGTTGGCCTTCTTATTTTGAAGATGTTTAATAAACAATTTACCACTAATGTTGTTTGTCTAGTATTTGTGTTTTCTTATTTATTATAGACAAACAACATAGTTGGAGGATGGATGGAATAGAGCTTCAATGATCATATCCAAAGGAGGTTGGCGGAATGTCGGGTTGAAGCTTATACAATTCAAGTTAAAGATCAAGTTCAAGCTTCATCCGCAACGTGTACCAAGTTGAGCTACAATGAAGATCAAGATCATTGCTTGGGTAACTTTAGTTTAGGTGTTATATTATGTGTGTTAAGTACGTTAAGCTCAATATCATATACACACACATTTATTAGTTTCCTTGTATATATATGTAGTCACATATATATACAACACAAGTTTTGGTTTTCATGCTTATAAATATGAAATTACATATTTCATATTTGTTATTGTTATTTGGTTTAACTACTTAGATATGAAACAAATATTTTTCATATACATACTCCTATGTTTCATTCTCTAATGTATTTGTGAAAATATCATATTCTTAGTTTTTGGACTTAACAATAATCATATACATATCTTATTAAGTCTATATAAATCATTGTGCAAAGTTTCAAAACATGGTTTAGCCTAAATGTCAAAATTCATATGTTTACATTTTCGTGTTTTGGACTATTTTGCAAAATGATGATATTTTTCATTTGGGAAGTCCTTTTTGGAAACCAGTTATTGTAGCATGTTTATTATCATGTCTACAATCATTCCCCAAAGTTTTACATTTTTTAGAATTTATTTGATATTTTTAAACAGTGTTTTAAAATCAGAAAAATAGTTTTCAGAACTTGATTTTCATATATCAGTTCTCGGTCGACCGCACCGGTCGACCGAACCTGTGTTCATTCGTCAGTGGGCAGCAGAGAGTTTGTCGGTCGACCGCCGCGGTCGACCGAGAGCTCGAAATTTCCATCGGTCGACCGCACCGGTCGACCGAAGAAGTCTCTGCTCGTTTTCTCAGATTGGGATCTGGATCGCGGTCGATCGCGAATTTTTTCGGTCGACCGTCGCTCAGTCAGATTCCTTCTAACGACTATTTTTGTTACCGTTGGCTGGGGCTATTTTTGTCTTTTGCTTGGGGGTTTTTGGCTGAGATTTTGAGTGGGTATAAATACCCCATTGCTATTCTCTTTCAAGTAATCTAAGAAGTTTTTAAACAAGGTTTTAAACAAGGGTTTAAGCTTGTTTAGTTTGGTTTAAGTTTGTTTTGGGTTTGCTGTTACAAAGAGAAGTTTTACATCAGCTATTGAAGAGTTCATCTTCAACATTTCATCATCCTCTCTTTGTATTTATAGAGAAGTTTCCTTAACTCTATTTCCTAGCATTTCTACTATTATATTTCATATCAATCTTATTGCTAGTTCTTATTGAGTTAAGTTTTTATTTTTATCTCATTGTTACACACACCTACTTGAGCTTATTGTATTTGTATACATAGTATATTAGGGTTGTGAGAAATTGTAACATTGAGTTGTGCTTAATTGTGTTCTCATCTATTGTAGAGAACAAATTTATATTTGTTACATTGTGAGTGGTGTAAGGTTTTCGGTGAGCTAGAAAACCGAGTGTGTTGTGAAGTTTTCGGTGAACTAGAAAACCGAGTGTGAGGAGTGAACTTTGTTCGGTGAGCGTTAAAAACCGACACTGTGAGGTGTAAACGTTATTCGGGTGAGCGTAGAAAACCTTGTTGTTGTTTCCGGTAAAAGTTGCTGTTTTCATTGATGTTCTCTTTTTTTGAGATCTGTTACAACTTTGAGCGTTACAACAGAATAAAATGAAAACAAAGATATTACAACTTTAATGAAAATAAACACGAGATCCCGGTTTGGTACGGTCTCGCTTGCGTGGGTTGTTGGCCTGTGACGGGGACGTTGATATCCGTGGACCGCCGACTCTTCAAGATCCTTTCCGGGAAAATCCGGCAGAGTTTCGTCTATCCGCAGAGGGATATAGAAACAGAACTTCGTCGATCCGCGTGAGATCTAGAAGTTTAAAGCGTATATCTCGGCTAACGCGAGATAATAGCTCTTCTCAGTGTCGCCTGCGAAGGGCAACACAAAGGAACAGAAGGGGGTGAATGAAGGGTGCTGATGAAGAACGCCTTACTCCGTGCTCCGGCAGGGCTTCGCCGCTATCTTGCAGACTCTGACTCCTCACTCCGGCAGGGCTTCGCCGCTCTCTTGCAGAACAATCCTTGGCTAAGATAATTCAGCCTTGAATTGAGAGCAAAACCAAGAGCCCTTCACAAAGGAGGCCAAGGGGGGCTATTTATAGCCACAAGGAGAGGGGGGGGCTGCCTTGAGGACACCCCTAGGGGGTGTCTCGGCCCCAAACCGAGACACCCCTTGGGTGTCTCGAGCCTGCCGAGATGCCCCGGGTGCCTCGGTTTAGTCCGAGACTGTCCGCCGTTGTCCCGCCGTTGATTCCTCGTTGACTTTTCGTCCGAACTCGGATTTGAGTGATTCCGGATGCGTTGGAATCTTGTCGGCGAGCTCTGTAGACCCCATCGGTTGGATTATCAGTGGGACCAACGGGAGTTGAAGGGCGTTGGTCCGTTTGTAATGATCACGGGGTTTCCGGTCAGTCCGTATCCCCGTTGTTCTGAGATTTGTTGGCTCACGTAGTTCGTCGGTTCACTTCAGGCGCTCACCGACGTCATTTGAACTCTTGTGAACCGGGTAGTGATGTTCGATCGTCGCTCGTTGACACTGAGCTGTGTGCGGGGACCTATCGGCAATTTTTGATGCCTACAGATACCCCCTCCAAAGTGTTTCAGACTCGTTTCCTTTATAGAAGAGACCGGAATACTTTGGAAATGATTGGTCCAGCCTTCAGTCGGCCTAAGGGACCTGTGGTTCGCTTCAACTCTCAGCTCCTTCGATCTTCGATTTATCCGGTGCTTTGTCGAATAACCGAAGTTGTTTCGGCGCTGCGTTTATCGCCTGGCCGTCGTCGGAGTCTCGAGTTTACAGCTGGTGGGTTGAGTTTGGCTCGTGTCATTGAGTTGACTTTTGAACATGCTATCCCTGTCACATCGTGTTGACCAGGAGTTTCTAATCACTGGGGGTCGACTTTTTGTTGCAACGCGCTGAATGGCGTTGACCTAGGGTTGCGCGTTGACCGGCGTACACCCTAGGGTTTTAGATCCACATGGGTTGACTTTTGACGCAACGCGCTGAATGGCGTTGACCTAAGGTTACGCGTTGACCGGCGTCTACCTTAGGGTTTAGAGCGTCGCAACGCGCTGTCCGGCGTTGA
>BQKN01066886.1:94121-118047 GCA_022839385.1 Asparagus kiusianus
CAGGCGCTTTTCGTCGAGCATTTCGAGTTCTTCAAGGCGTTTCTGATGTTGTTCTTCGGTCGTCATCTGGGTTGCAAGAGCGATTCGAAGAGATGGAATTTGAACTTCCAGAGGGAGAACGGCTTCGCATCCATACACCAATGAGTATGGGGTGGCGCCAGTCGGTGTACGTACCGTGGTACGATAGGCCCATAGAGCTGCGCCGAGCTTGTCATCCCAATCTCGCTTGTTATTTTTCACAAGCTTTGACAAGAGCTTTATGATAGTCTTGTTGAAGGCTTCAGCTAACCCGTTTGCTGTGGGATTGTAAGCCGTTGATGAGACGTCCTGAATTTTGAACTTTTCGCAGAACCTTATGAAGGCGTTGCTGATAAATTGAGGACCGTTGTCATGTATGATTCGTCTTGGAACACCATGCCTGTAGATGATATGGTGCTTGATGAATGCAATGACGTTGCTCGTCTTGACTTCTCTGAGTGGAACTGCTTCAGCCCATTTGGAGAAGTAATCAGTGATCGCCAGGATGAACCGGTCACCTTTGACTGATGGGGGGTTTATAGGACCAACAATGTCCATTCCCCAGGTCTCGAACGGCCACGACGTAACCGAAGGATGTAGATGTTCCGGAGGTTGGTGCATGTAATTCGCGTGTACCTGACACGCGTGACACTTCCGGGCGTATACAATTGCCTCATGCATCATGGAGGGCCAAAAGTATCCCATTCTCCTGATGCGATCATAAAGCTTGGGACCAGGTTGGTGTGCACCGCACTCTCCTTCATGTGCCTCTTTAAGCACTTCTTCAGCTTCTTTGGTTGATAGGCAACGTGCCAGCATGCCATCATACCCCCTGCGGTATAGCGTTCGATTCTCCGTATTATAGTAGAATCTTGGAGCTCTTCGTCTGATTGACTCTCTCTCCTTCACGTCTTCTGGCAAGATCCCATGTAGGACGTAGTCGATGATGGGGAAGCGCCAATCCCGGGGCTCAAACTCAGCCTGAGTTGTGTGCGCCTCCTGAACCTCTTCTTCCTTGTCGTCTTCATCGTGAAGCGGCACTAAGAGTTGGTGAGTTCGTACCGTGACAAATTGTTCTGTCCCGGGTGGCTGTGCCAGGGATACAGCTAAAGTTGCTAACGCATCTGCGTAGGTGTTCTGCAACCGCGGAACGTGCTCGATGAAGAATCCTTCGAACGACTCCGCTAGCTCCACCGCCATCTTGTGATAAGGAATTAAATCCTGACTTCGGACTTCGTATTCCCCTTGGACTTGTTTGACTATCAGTTGAGAATCACCGAAAGCTTCGAGATACTCAATCCCCAGCTCTTTGGCAAAATTGAGCCCTATAATTAGCGCATTATACTCTGCTACGTTATTCAAGCACGGCTCAGTTAATGAGTAGGCTCGAGGCATCACATGTTTTCCTGGGGAAACTAAGACCACTCCAACTCCGGAGGAGACCTTAGAACATCCAGGAGTACCTGCGGCATTAGCTGCTCGTGAAGCGCCGTCGAAGTACAAACGCCACACTTGTTGGTGCGAAGTTGCGTTGACTTCGTGGGTTTCATCAGGTAAGTCGTCGTATATCTCGGCCGTATCCGTGGTTGGATTGGCTGCAAGGAGATCACAGATGGCTTGCCCTTTTACTGACTTCTGCTGTTTGAAGTACAGATCGTATTGGGACAAGAGTAAGGCCCATTTTGCTAGCCGCCAACTCATGGAAGCTGGCTGAGTCATGAACACCCGGACGGGGTTAACCTTGGAGATGACATGTATGGTATGTCCGACCAAATAATGCCGCATCTTCTGGATGGCGAACACTAAGGCTAGGCATTCCCTCTCAATCATGGGATATCGAGATTCTGCGCCTACCATGGTTCGGCTTAAGTAATATACTGCTTGCTTGTGACCGTTATCGTCATCTTGTGCAAGCAATGCACTTAATGAGTGGCTCGTCGCCTTGACATAAATCAAGAACAGTTTGCCTGATTTCGGTGCAACGAGTACGGGAGGTTTCGAGAGATATTCTTTGATACTCTCGAACGCCTTTTGACAGGCATCGTCCCATACGAATGGCACGCCCTTCTTTGTGAGCCTGGAGAACGGTTGGCATTTCCCCGAGAGGTTCGAGATAAACCGACGGATATAAGCCAATCGTCCTTGCAGTCCTCTGAGCTCTTTGAGGTTCCTCGGAGGTTGCAATTCATTGATCGCCTTCACTTTGTCAGGATCAATGTGAATACCTTTGGTGGTGACGACGAATCCTAAGAATTTACCACTGGACATTCCGAGGAAAGACTTGGTAGGGTTCATCTTCAACTGATGGGCCCGCATCAAGTCGAACATGGTCTTCAAGTCTTTGATGTGATCTTTCTTATCACGACTTTTCACGACCAGATCGTCCACGTAGCACTCAACCGTCTTTCGGAGATGTTCCTGAAAGATCTTCGACATAGCTCGCTGATATGTAGCTCCTGCATTCTTCAAGCCGAAGGGCATGACTGTGTAGCAGAATACGCCGAGAGGCGTTCTAAATGCAGTATGCTTCTCATCATCTGGATGCATCTTTATCTGGTTGTAACCAGAGAAACCATCCATAAAGGACATCCTCTCGAACCCACACGTGTTGTCGATGATAACATCCGTAATGGGGAGAGGAAAGTCATCTTTTGGGCAAGCAGCATTGAGGTCCCTGAAGTCAATGCATATCCGGATCTTCCCGTTCTTCTTTAGGACCGGAACAATATTGGCAAGCCATTCAGGATGTTTCTCCTCTCGGATAAATCCCGAATCAACGAGCTTTTTGACTTCAGCTTCGATTGCTTCCATCATTTGCGGACGAAACCGTCGTTGTTGTTGTTTGACTGGTTTGACGTCCGGCTTAATGTTGAGGCGATGCACTACTACGTTTGGGTCGAGACCTGGCATGTCTTCATAATTCCAGGCGAACACGTCGATGTACTCCCGGATAAGAGAAATCAACTCCTCCTTCTCTTTAGGTAGGAGGCTGTCGCTGATGAATATTGGCTTCGGATTTTCTTCGGTTCCCATATTCACCTGGACTACTTGGTCTTCGGTAGGAGGTTCTCTCTGCTCGAACCGATCGCCATACTGCATGCTTAAGTGATGAACCCACGGGTCTTCCCATGTCGGCATCTCATCATCTTCCTCCATTGTCGTTGGATCGACCGTGACCATGTTTGACATTAGCCTTTTGAACATTTCACCAAGACTAGCGTCGGAATCCCAACCCGAAGAGTCGGAAGAATATCCCTTCCTAGTCTTGTTAGCAATTTGGTCGATGATTTGCCAACCACACTCATCATCTGATGAGACATAGCCTAGACCTCTTTTGTGGCGATAGTAATTATCGGGTTTTCCCTTCGGTACATAGGCCATCCGGGGTGGAACCCGTGGACCTCGACCAAAGAAAAGACCCTCTCCGATCTTGAAGTCATACCCGTGCCTTTCCATCATGTTGCGTGCTTTCGCATTGTATTTGGATAGATGACGGGCCGGTTTATCATCGTCGTCTTCCTCTTCCATGAAGTGGTCGGGTATCGGAGATGCTCTTCCTTTGCCGTAGACGACCTCCTTTCCACCCCCAATCCCTGCGGGGATGATGAGCGTTGTTCCGCAAGGGTCGTGTACCTTCTTCTTCGTCAAACAAAATGATTGAAGAGGCATATATAAATCAGGGTTAGCATAGAGTTCGTTGGTGATATCATCAAGACCCGTCGAGTACTCTAAATCATCGTTTATTGATAGTTCTTCGGCAAGTTGCCAATTACAACTACCTTCCGATGATTCATCATCGTCAAGATTGATTACAATGGGTACAATGTCGTTTAAAACAAAACCGCCATCGTAATCAAGCCCTGGTTCGGTATCAGCTTCATCTCCGCTGTCCGTCCCTTGGGCCGATGGTTCAGTATCGGATTCAGCGCCGTATAAAAGGGAATCGGTGAAATAATTCTCCAATCCCTTGAACGGTTGCTTATCCGCGACCACCGTCTTGACTTCATTATCTGTGCCCACATATTTGAGGCATTGATGCAGAGTTGACGGGACTATAAGGTTACCGTGGATCCAAGGTCGACCCAACAGTAAATTATAGGAAGTTTCCGCGTCAATCACGTAGCATGTTACTTCCGACTTCAAATCCCTAATCTGGCATTTGATTCGGATCTTCCCCAAGGGTTTGGACCCGCTGGTGTTGAATCCGTAAATCGTCGTGCCAGTGGACGCTAATTTGCTAGTCGGGATTCCGAGATGATGCATCGATCGGAATGGCATGATGCTAACAGTGGAACCCGGATCGACTTGGATCCGGTTGACAACGCTGGAGCCAATATGCCCGGTGAAGTACAACGGCCTATCATGCTTCGAATTCTTTGTCTGCATGTCTTCTTTGGTGAAAGAGATGCAGGGAAAGTGATGAGCCGCCAAATTGCATTGTTGAGCTGAGGACTCCGGTTCTTCAGGAGATGGTTTGATGCGAGTCAAGAAGGCTTCCGAATCACTCAAGGCTTCTTGTAGCGCTTTCCGTGTATCCTTTGACAACCGCAGCAACTCATATAGAGTTATTCGGGCCGGGATGTTGGCCAATTGCGCCATAATGTCGAAATGAGGCTGAGAGCTCGTATTCCCCGGTTTGTCTCTCCCAATCGGATGATTGAATCGAGACTGCCTCGGGTTCTGAACTTCTTGACGTATAGGCTCTTTTTCCTTATCCTTCTGTGGGATTCTCTCCGTAGCCACCGCAGGTGTTGGGGGAATTGCTGAAATCCCCAGTTCTGCCAGCGTCTTGGAAGGTGGGGTTTTGGTACCCAACTGTTCGGTAGCTTCCGGATACTTGAAATGATATTCGTTCCCTCTTCGGGTTACAAAAGCTTCCTGCTCGTCTTCAGAAAGCGGGAAGGTTGGAATTCTGTCGTCATCCACCCCCGGTATAGCAGAGGCTCCGCAACAGGATTTGCCCTTCTTCTTTGACTTCTTCTTGTTCTTTGTGGAAGAGGTCGTGGCCCACTGTTCATCTGCGATCAAGTCCGGATGAACCCACAAGATTTCGCCATTTGGGGCTGTGTGTGGCACCAGCCCTTTCTGACGCTGTTGGTGCGGATCATCATTCACCGTCTTCACCGCCGCTTTGATCACCGACTCGTGTTGGAACCAACTCGATGGAACAGATCCAAAGCTAATGGATACGGTGTTTGCGCCCACCTTCTTCTCCTTGGGCTGCTTCATAGTAATAACCCCAACATCGATTAGGGCCTGAATTTTATCCTTGAGGGCGTAGCATACCTTGGTAGGATGGTGCACCGCTCGGTGGAATGCGCAGTATTTCGGATCGTTGACCCTCTTGGCATCTTCTTGATCCTGAATCGGCGGTAGCTTGATCTTGTTGTTCTCCACGAGGTATTTAAAAATACCCGGGATTTCATCCTCTTTGAATAAGTAGACTTTTGGGAACCTTGGCTCCCCAACCTTTTGCTTCTGGGGCTGTTGCTGCCATCTCGGTTGTTGAGGCGCCCTCTGTTGCTGCTGCTGCGGCTGCTGCGGCTGCTGCTGCTGTTGCGGTTGTGCTTGCACTTCAAAGACTTGATTTGCGACCACCGCATTCGCATGCGCCTTCCCTTTACCCTTGGGGGTAAAATTTGGTTGCGGGGTATTGTTGGGAATTTGCCCTCTCTCCGCCTTCTTCCTCTTGAGGAATCGCTCGGCTCTTTCTCCCCGCACCTTCAAATCCTTCCAAGTCTTTGATGGAGCCATTCCCATGGCTTCAAGGATGTCGAGGGTTAGGTTGTTGTGGCAAGTCTCGAGGATGAAATCCTCGCTGACCGGATCCCTGCAATTCATAGCTTTGTTCCGGAATCTTTTCACGAAGTTTTCAACCGTCTCGTCGTTCTTTTGTTTTTCATCGAACAGCGTGCCGATTGAAACCTCGGTGTCATCATCAAAGAAATTCGTTAGAAACATGTCCTCCATGTCATCCCAGCCGTTGATGCTTCCAGGCTTGAGACGGCGATACCAATCGAAGGCAGCTCCGCGAAGAGTGCCGACGAATGACCGCACCATGAGGGGCTCATTTCCGGAAATGATTCCTAAATGAGACTTGAAGTAGATTAAATGCTGGGTAGGGGAACCCTTCCCATCAAACGGCGTAAAGTTAATCAGATTAAACTTTGCCGGATATGGGATCGATTCCCACTCCCTTGGATAGGGGCAGGGTATACCAGACCTTTTTACCTCTTGAGCACTCATCAACGTATTGATTTTGCTCTCCAAGTCTTTCATCTTCCTATCCTCACTCGTCTCGGTCTTCGAATGGCTTCTGGGAGAGGCGGCGTGGTCCTCTTGGGCATTATCTTCTGCGGGACCACCCCCATTGCTGGTGTTGACAGGAGGGACGTTAACATTATCCCCTTCCCGTTCATGCTCCTCTGGATTGCGTTGACTCGGTTCTCCTTGGTGAACCGTCATTGCCGCGATCTGTTGGTCGTGCATCTCCCTCATCCGCTGCATGGCCATCTCCATTTCAAATTTGAAGCTCTCCTTCTGCTTGGCCAGGGCTTCTTCAAGTATCTTCGACACTTGTTCGGCGCTGATCATGAGCGATTCATAAGGTCGGCCTGCACTTGAAGTTGTGTCATCGGATGCGACGGCGGAGCAGGTATCAGAATCAGCATCTGATTCTTCTTCTTCTAAGGAGAGTCCCTTTTGTACTCTTGGGTAATTCTTTCGTTTGATGGTTCCCGACCGCAACCATGTCATGCATCGGGAAGCCTCGGCAAGCTGATCCAAGTTGAGACGTGGTGTTGATCCTCCTCTGCCGGTCATGTTGACTGACACTTTCGAGTATTCATCCTCTCGGCGGAGCGATTTCTTCTTGTGGAAATGCTTCGGCTTGGAGAGTCTCTCGAACACCGAGATTCTTGTTGGGGTCTGAGCACAGCAACACTCGGACAGCACTGCCTTGATAATGTTGGCACACGGGCAGCGGGACTCCATATCCTGCATGTATCTCTTTCGAGATTTTCCCACACCCCCGGCCCTGTAGTACAGCTCATCAGCTTGATAGCTGGAGCAACCTACAGAGTGTTGGTAGGTGTCCCTTGGTATAACACGCTCATCCTCAGACGAGTGTGTTTCCCTTTGGGAATGCAAAACTTGGTTAGATTTTTCAAGAGTGGCCCGTTCAATTTTACGCTTTTGGGAGCGTAGAAACCGAACGGGCTCTTTCAGTTCGACTCGCAACTCAGTGCGGTCGGTGATAGGGGCTTTCCCTTTTTCATCTTTCTTGGGGGGATTGATTCGACCCCCGGTCTGGTTTTTAATTTGGGGACCTTTCAATGGTCCCAGCCGTTCTTTGACGGGTATTCTTCCTCGGTTCTCTGGTAAAGGACCAAGGCGACCCGGCAAAGGAACCTGGGATCTTGAATGATCCCCCTTTTTACCTGGCTCCGTTGAGGGTGCCGGTACAGGAGGAGTATGCTCTGATTTGGTTGAACTCTGGGCGATAATCTTGCCCTTCTTTGCTGGAAGTGTTGGTGTCGATTTAGGAACCCACACCGATCTACCTTTGGACGGTGTTTTGACCACCGTTTCTTGCTGCATCTCCTCTGCCTTCTTCAGGAGGAGTCGGGCATGTGCGAGTAGGGCACGGCGCTTCTTGATTCGCTCCTCGAGCGTGGAGCGGTTCCTCTTGACGCGGATCCACTCACTTGCTTCTGTTTTGGAGGGGAGGTTGATTGCTTGCCGTTGCTCTTGTCGCTGCCTCGACTTCAGATCCTCTGCATAGCGCACTCCATCTTTCGACTCCTTAGCCCTGGCGAGCTGTTGAGCGAGGCGTTGGCGGCGTCTTTGGATCGCCCTTTTTGATGGAGTTGGAGCAGCATCACCCATTGCCTTTGGTGCTGTTGGATCTACGTTCTTGACCACACTGATCGACGCAAGGCCGTTGTGTGGTGCAAGTGTAGCAGCAGCGACGGCGGGGTCTTGAATTGAGGAGTTGGAGATCCCGCAAGCCCTTTTTGGAGATGGGTTCTTCCTGCGCCGGTGCGGAGAGGCAGATCTGGAGGAGGAGGAGGAGAGGTACTCTTCATACTTCTGCTGGTCGAACTCGTACTCGACCTCTTCATTCACCCGGATCTTGAAGGCCGGTTGCGTCACTCCGATCTCGGCAGCGTGATCGGTGGCTCCCACTGTGGTCGCCAGCTTGTTTCCGGTAAAAGTTGCTGTTTTCATTGATGTTCTCTTTTTTTGAGATCTGTTACAACTTTGAGCGTTACAACAGAATAAAATGAAAACAAAGATATTACAACTTTAATGAAAATAAACACGAGATCCCGGTTTGGTACGGTCTCGCTTGCGTGGGTTGTTGGCCTGTGACGGGGACGTTGATATCCGTGGACCGCCGACTCTTCAAGATCCTTTCCGGGAAAATCCGGCAGAGTTTCGTCTATCCGCAGAGGGATATAGAAACAGAACTTCGTCGATCCACGTGAGATCTAGAAGTTTAAAGCGTATATCTCGGCTAACGCGAGATAATAGCTCTTCTCAGTGTCGCCTGCGAAGGGCAACACCAAGGAACAGAAGGGGGTGAATGAAGGGTGCTGATGAAGAACGCCTTACTCCGTGCTCCGGCAGGGCTTCGCCGCTATCTTGCAGACTCTGACTCCTCACTCCGGCAGGGCTTCGCCGCTCTCTTGCAGAACAATCCTTGGCTAAGATAATTCAGCCTTGAATTGAGAGCAAAACCAAGAGCCCTTCACAAAGGAGGCCAAGGGGGGCTATTTATAGCCACAAGGAGAGGGGGGGCTGCCTTGAGGACACCCCTAGGGGGTGTCTCGGCCCCAAACCGAGACACCCCTTGGGGTGTCTCGAGCCTGCCGAGATGCCCCGGGTGCCTCGGTTCAGTCCGAGACTGTCCGCCGTTGTCCCGCCGTTGATTCCTCGTTGACTTTTTGTCCGAACTCGGATTTGAGTGATTCCGGATGCGTTGGAATCTTGTCGGCGAGCTCTGTAGACCCCATCGGTTGGATTATCAGTGGGACCAACGGGAGTTGAAGGGCGTTGGTCTGTTTGTAATGATCACGGGGTTTCCGGTCAGTCCGTATCCCCGTTGTTCTGAGATTTGTTGGCTCACGTAGTTCGTCGGTTCACTTCAGGCGCTCACCGACGTCATTTGAACTCTTGTGAACCGGGTAGTGACGTTCGATCGTCGCTCGTTGACACTGAGCTGTGTGCGGGGACCTATCGGCAATTTTTGATGCCTACAGTTGTGATAGTGGATTTCTCCTCGGGAGAGGGGAGCGGAGACGTAGGACGGAAGGTCCGAACTCCGTGATCATTTGAGTGTGTTTGAGTTTGTCATTAGCGTATTTGCTTATGCATTTATCTTATATCGCCAATTGCCTTTACTCTTGTATATTTTACCCTATCACATTTGTAGTTTGATTATATCACCATTGTGTTTGTTTATATATCCTTGCATATATTTTTATCATATAGGATATATCTCATTGTTCATATTACCTATCCTAGCTCACATATCATGTTGTATTTCATACTTGCTAGGATAACTTGTTAATTAGTTTTAATTGGCATAAAATCAGATTAGATTAGCATAAGACCCTAATCACCCCCCCTCTAGGATCTAACACCGGGTGGAATGGTTAGGTGTTGGAGTCAGGCTAGTTTGCCTTGACATGCGACTCCTCGCGCTAGGGCTAGTTTGCGCCTGTTGGCGGACTTGGGATGTCTTGCTTACGACTTTGCCTTTATTGTGAAGGCTTGTCTGGCCGCGACGTGGTCTGCTTGATGTCAGCGGTCCGTTTGTCTGAGCAGACCTACCTGAGCTAGGCAGTCTATTCGCTTCAGGGATGTGACCTGAGAAGCAAAGTCCTCCTATTTTGGAAAGCCCGTCTGGAGCGCTGGACTCAACAGAATGGGCGATGTTGTGGTCAGGGCGAAACCCGCCTGCTTGTGAGAGCTCACCTGATTTGGTGATCTCCTCAGCCTTGGGAGGGCTGAGTCTCCGTCTCGCGTCTTTCAGACCTAAATAATACTTCAGGCCGTCATACGAGGTGAAGGTTTGAGCTTTCTGTAGGGTGAGGAGCTGTCGTTACCGCTGCCGGGCCCTTCTTGAGAGAGGAACGTCTGGGCGGACCACGTCGGCTTGGTCCATGCTAAAGCGAACCTCCGTTTCCTTTTGGACGGGGGTTTGTGAGGGTCATTTGGCGACCCACTTGGCGATATTTTGCCTAGTGTTCCCGGCCTTCGGTTCGGCCATGATCGACCTTGGGGAAGTTTGACTCCCTGCCATGAATCGGATGGGGTCCTCGAGCGTGGGGACTTTGACTGTCTGAGGTCGGCCTCTACACACGACTCGGTGACGTTTGCGGGATAAGTCGCCACCAGAGGAGGAGGAGGACAAGTACTCTTTGTACTTGGCCTGGTCGAACTCGATTTCTAGGGACTCCACGGTTGTCCCGACAGGAACCTCGTCGAATTGAGCTACCACCATTTCTGTTGAGGAAACAACTTCTCCCACTGTGGTCGTCATCTTCTGTAGGTGTAAATTTTAATCTCCCGAAATAGGGATTTCGTTTGTATTTATAAGAATAGCTTATTACAAATTAATGAATCAAAATTACAACAGAAGCGGAGGGAAGGCCCTCCTTGTTTAACGTGGGGACTTTGGTAGCTATCGGATGCCTCGCTCGGTTCTCGCACCGAGTCTGCTTCCCTTGAACGATTCAACTGAGGTTGCTGGTGAGCTTCAGTACGCAGTAGAAGCTCGTGTTGATCGAGTTTGAGTTCTCGAGCTTAATGGCTATCAAGGCCGAAAGCTGGAAGAGGATGCTACAATGCAAAGGTCATGCAAAGAGCTTGTCGTCAACTCCGTCGAGAGTTGAGAGCCGTGGTTCAGCTAACTGATCAATTAACTGTGAGCCAACCGAGCTGCTGAACCTCTTCTCCGTGGCCGAAAGAAGTTCTTAAATAGAGGAGAGACGGCGTGGCCACTCCTTGAATTATGGGATATGACCATGTACTATTGGGAGATACCATGCTCCTCACTTGTACCGTGAGCGGCCGCTTGAGGGGCTCGGAACACTGTACTTTCCCCCTTCATGTTACAGAAAATTGGAAGGTCCACTCCTGTACGTGATACTACGTTGCCTAATACTCGAGTGAGTTTGGCAAGCTCATCGATTGCTTGGCGGTTTGTTTGGTTGTGCAGGCGAGCCTTGGTTGTTTGATCGAACTTGACTCGTGTAGGCAAGTTAAGTACAGCGGCGGCGTCCAACAACTGCTAGGATTTGACTAGCCACTAGTACTGTGAGCGGCCACTTGATGGACTTGGAGTATTGTGCTCCTTCCCTTCACGTCGCGAGAAGTGAGAAGGCCCATCCTTGTACGTGGTATAGCGGCTGCTAAGTGCTCTGGCGAGTTTGGCGAGCTTACTGATCGTAGGCGAGTTCAGCTCTTGATTCGTGCAGGCGAGTCAAGCTTCGTGTAGGCGGACTTGGCGACTGCATGGATTTAACCAATCACTCATACTGTGAACGGCTATGTAGACGGTAAAAATTACCGCGATGGACTAGCGAACAAATTCGCCCCCAAGTCAAGACCATCCACTTAGATGAAGAATGGAGTGTAGCCATGAAGTGGGCTCGACGGCACACCTGGGCCCTTACGGGCCAAGTCACATGGGCCCACTAGTAGAGTGAATCCGCCCTCATGAGCCGAATTCGCTCGTAGGGGTTCAAATCCGCCCTTATATACCAAACCCGCCCGTAGAGGGCCAAGTCTACATACGTGAGTCGAAAGCCGGGTTTCCAGGGATAAGCCTCCCCTACTTCCCGCGATGCGAGGAGAGGGAGCACAGCGCTCCAGACTCGTCAGACGGCCGCCCGCAATTCAAGCGAACAAGACAGGCGCCGGACCGGCCTGCATACTCATAAATGCAGGTCACCTCACCCATCAGAATGGAGAGCCGGAGCCGTCGGCGCGTAGCAATCTATCTAGAGCCCACTCAGGCACAAGACATCCATTCTCCTGCCTCTATCAAGACATAGGGAGAGGAGAGAAGGCACAGGACCCCAGGACCGTCAGGTGGCCACTCGGTGGCTCGCAGCGTGGGTAAGCAGACAGCTGCCAGAGCAGCCTACACCCTCATAAATGCTGCTTACCTCACTCGTCCAAACCGGGAGCAAGAGCCACCGGCGCTCGATGAGTTGGCCAGATCCACTCAAGTATCTGGCAGCCACTGTCACTGATACGAGGAGGGGCTTTCCCACTCCTACGCGACGTGACGCAACATGCGGCTCCTCGAATGACCGCTGACAGCACAGAGGAACAGCAGAATATCTCTGAACAATGTATGGTCACATCCCATAATTCCAGGAACAGCCAAACTGTCTCTCTCCCATTAAAAGGCTTCTTTCAGCAACTTGGGAGGGGATCGATCGATTGATCAATCAAAAGAGGAAGAGGCTTCTTGCATATCCTTGCATTACAGCGCCATCTCCTAGCTCCGAGCCCCGATCGCCGACGAGCCAGAAGAGACGAACTCCCTCACCCTGAGCTTCTACTGAGTACTGAAGCTCTCCGACAACCTCTGTCGAATCGTCCAAGGGAAGCAGACTCGGCACGAGCACCGAGCGAAGCATCCTGTAGCTACCTTAAAGTCCCCACGATTAAACAAAGAGGGCCTTCCCTCTGCTTCTGTTGTAATTATTTGATTATTAGTTTGTAATAAGCCTTCTTATCAATACAAACAAAGTTTCCTATTTTCGGGAGATCAAAAATTACACCTACAGAAGATGGCGACCACAGTGGGAGAAGCTGTTTCCTCAAACGAAATGGTGGTAGCTCAGTTTGACGAGGTTGCTGTTGGGATGACGGTGGAGTCCCTAGAGATCGAGTTTGACCAGGCCAAGTACGAAGAGTACTTGTCTTCCTCCTCTTCCGGTGGCGAAGTGTCCCGCAAGCGCCACAGAGTCGTGCGCAGGAGCCGACCTCAGACGGTCAAAGCTCCCGCGCCAGAAGGCTCTACCCAAGTCTCGACGGGGAAGTCCATCCCAAACTCTCTCGAGGCCGAGTCCCAGATTGAGAGTATGGAGGGAGGGTTTACTAGATGGGTCGCCAAATGACCCTCGGTAACACCCGTCACGAAGGAGACACCAGTTCATTCCGGCACAAGCCACGCTGCCACAGCCCGCGCAGATGCTCTCCCCGCTGGAAGAGCTAGCCAACAGTGATGGCAGACGTTTGTCAGACAGGAAGCCCAAATCTCTGCTTCACGCAATGACCTGAACGACGAAAGCCCAATCTCTGCTTCAAATCATGGGCCGACGTCGAAAGGCTCTTTTTGGCCCGCTTCTTGAACGACGACACGGAAGTGTCGATGGCCACCCTCCTGGCCGAAAAACAACGAAAGTCGGAATTGATCAACGACTTCGTAAAGAGATTTCGGAACCGATCAGTCCACTGCCGGGACCAAGTCTCCGAGTCGACACTGATTGAGATGTGTCGTAACAACCTATCGATCCACATCCTATCCAAAATAGGCGCGGTGGAAACCCGGACGTGGAAAGAGCTGGTACGTCAGGGTGAACAGGTAGAGAACATGATCAAGAGGCTAGAGGCCGAAGAGCCACAGCCTAAGAAGGGAGCTGCGGAGCCGACTGCGCCAAAGAATCCCCCTCGAACGAGAGGAAAGGAGATCATGGCCATCGATTCCGCCCCAACGCCAAAAGCTGCCCCAAGGTCAAAGCCCCGATAGTTCGAGCAACGCCCTCCGCGGCAATACGACTTCAAGGAGGACCAGGTGGTGGCAACGTTCGATACTCTGCTCAAGAGTGGTCGAATCAAACTGCTGGAAGCCATGAAGCCTGAGGAGGTAGACAAAACCAGTGACCCGACCTATTGTGCTTATCACAGGTTCCTTGGTCACCACACGACCAAGTGCTACGTCCTCAAGGACAAGCTCCAGGCCCTCTATGACGCGGGGGTCTTGAAGAAGGAAAAAGTCCAGAAGCAGGTGACCACGAACATGATCACCTTGAGCTTTGGAACAGATCTCCCAGAGGTTCAAGCCCCAGCAGGAGTAATCCCTATCCCCAAGGCGGTCTTAAAGATCACTAACGACGATCCTCACAACCAGCGGGAGAAGGGTTTAGTCCCACAGACTCTACCATCGGGGCAGATAATGTGGGTCCATCTAGACCTCCTCAACGATGAGCAATGGACTGCGGGACCTTCGAAGGAGGCCAAGGGAAAATATTACAATGTTGTCTCTGCCATTCCAGATAGAGACAGCGCGGCGATAGCCGCCCTGACCGATTCCGAGGAGGACACCAATGTCTTCGCCACGAGGGCGGGAAAGGAATTCGCCAAAGAATATCCCACGAGGGCAGAGAACCCGACAGGACCTCCCAAGAGGCCAGCCGCGGTGACTTCTCCCAATCCAGATGGGCCTAGCTCGAGCCGCCAACCTTTCCGGTTTAACGTGCTCGCACAGCTGAAAAGCATCCCGGCACGAATCACCATGTACGACCTCCTCCGGTTGTCCAGGTCTACTCGCGAAGCCCTACAAGAGGCTTTGGCCGACTCAGAGGCGTTCGTCACCCATTTCTCGAAAGAGGCAGAAGCAGAATGAGAATGCGTGACCTGCTGCCAAGTCTCCGAGAGACGAGTCCCGTGTATCACTTTCACTCCTGAAGACATGCTCATCAAGAGCACGTCTCATGATCGACCGCTGTACTTCACGGGATATGTCGGATCGGCAAAAGTTGATCGGATCCAAGTCGACCCGGGTTCTGCGTTGAGCATCGTACCCCTAAAATTGATCAAGCACTTGGGGATACTGCCTAAGCGTTTGTCCTCGACCACCACGACTATTTTTGGCTTTAACACCACGGGGACGCGGCCGCTGGGTAAAATCCGCCTGAAATGCCGAATAGGCGACATGAAGACGGAGGTGACCTGCTACGTCATCGATGCCGAGCCTTCCTACAACGTGCTCTTAGGGCGCCCGTGGATCCATGGCAATCGAATAGTCCCATCCACCCTTCACCAATGCTTGAAGTATGTGGACGATTACGAACGTGTGAAAACATTAGTGGCCGACAGACAACCCTTCAAAGGCGTCGAGAATTACTTCACAGACTCTCTGCTGTATCAGGACCCCGTCGAACCGCCAGTTGAGAAGCCGGAAAGCGGCAACGAGGCGGATAGCGAACCTGAGTACAGCGATAACCTAATACTAAACGACTTCGAGTCAATTGTAATCGGTTATGAGAGTCATCATGTAACTAACGCCATTCAGGCAGAGAAGATTACCATGAATGAAAAGTCCAACTTTGCTTATGTGTCGCCTTGTTCTACGTCTGAGGACGAAGGACTCAATGACTCGTGGACAAAACTCCACGGCGATCCCTCCCTGCACATGCCCGTATGCTCGTCATACGTCGCGAGAACGCGGCCGATTGACTCGTCGCGAGCTGTATTTGTTGTGCCAGCCCGAAATAATTATCAAAAAGACATCATTTTCGGCCGAATCGATAGTCCCCTACGCACCATGTGGGACGAGTCGGGAGACGAGGATCCTGCGCCCCAGTTTTCGTAATACAGTCGAATTGCGAAACACATGATGAGCGACATGGGGTATGATCTCACTCGTTTAGAGGGCTTGAATTACGGCCGAGGACGCAAGATGGTCATCCGACCCGCTTACGTACCTAAAGGAAAACCCTCGAATTACTTCAACAGGACTAGGAGAGGCTTAGGCTACTCCTCCTCCTCGTCGGATTTGTGTTTCCACGTCAACGAGGACTCCGACTATGCGTGCTCAGGAGATCGATCGTCGGTAACCTCAGCATGGGACTCGGATGTCAGCGTAAGGGATCTGTTCGATGGCTTTACAGTCAACATGGCTACAGTGGATCCCGCCGAGATGGCAGAGGATGGACAACTTCTACTTTATGACGAGACATGGGATTGCCATGTTAACGCCCAGTGGAGTAGTCGCTTCGAGCAACGGGAACCACCGACCGAAGACGAAATCTTCCAGGTGAACATGGGCAGTGAGGCGAATCCCAAACCCATATTCATCAGCGGTAGCCTGCCTCCTCAAGAAAAAGAGGATCTCATCGCCCTCATACGGGAATACATCGACGTCTTCGCGTGGAATTATGAGGACATGCCTGGCTTGGATCCGCGGATCGCCACGCATCGCCTCAACATCAGCTCAGATGCCAAACCAGTCAAACAACAGCAGAGGCGCTTTCGCCCTCAGATTATGGAGGCGATTGAGGCTGAAGTGAAGAAGCTCATCGAATCCGGCTTCATCAGAGAGGAACAACATCCTGACTGGGTGGCTAATATTGTTCCGGTCCTGAAGAAAAATAGCAAAATCTGTATCTGCATCGACTTCAGAGACTTCAACGCCGCGCGCCCAAAGGACGAATTTCCTTTGCCCATCACGGATGTCATCATCGACAACATGTGCGGATTTGAGAGGATGTCTTTCATGGATGGTTTCTCTGGGTACAATCAGATCAAAATACACCCCGAAGATGAGAAACACACTTCGTTCCGCACTCCCATGGGGGTGTACTGCTACACGGTCATGCCCTTTGGACTCAAGAACACCGGTGCCACCTATCAGCACGCCATGAGCACGATCTTTCGAGAACACCTGCGAAAGACGGTGGAATGCTACGTAGACGACCTGGTCGTGAAGAGTCGCCACAAAGGTGACCACCTCCAAGACTTGAGGACGATGTTCGAACTCATGAGGACTCACCAGCTCAAGATGAACCCCACGAAGTCGTTTCTAGGGATGTCTAGTGGTAAATTCCTTGGCTTCGTCGTCACAACGAAGGGGATCCAAATTGACCCTGACAAGGTGCGAGCCATTCAAGAACTTCGACCACCCTGGAATCTCAAAGAATTAAGAGGTTTCCAGGGACGATTGGCCTATATCTGAAGATTCATCTCAAATCTTTCGGGCAAGTGCCAGCCGTTCTCTAAGCTTATGAAGAAAGGCACCTCCTTCGTATGGGACGAGCCTTGTCAAAAGGCCTTTGAGGACATCAAGGCTTACCTCTCAAATCCGCCTATCCTCGCCGCACCAATCTCAGGGAGGCCATTTCTCATCTATATGCGCGGCATGGAACACTCTTTGGGTGCTCTCTTGGCACAAAATGATGACTCCGGCCACGACCAAGGCATATACTACCTGAGTAGGACCTTGCAAGGTGCCGAACAACGGTACCCGATGGTCGAGAAAGAATGTTTGGCCTTGGTGTTCGACATCCAAAAGATGCGACACTACCTGGTTGGCCAGACAATCCATGTCATCTCCCGAATGAACCCCATTCGAGTCTTCATGACGCAACCTGTGGCGTTGAACTGGCGCCTGGCTAGGTGGGCTCTTCTCCTCTCTCAGTATGATATCCACTTCATGCCCCAAAAATCCGTCAAGGGACAGGCCATCTGTGATCTCATGGCCAGTCACCCACTGGGGTCAAAGACCGACTTGTTTGAAGATTTGCCAGATGAACCGCCCGAAGCCAACGTAACTTCGTTACCGGAGCTGTGGCAGATGTTCTTCGACGGCGCGTCTCGCGCAGCTGCGGATGGCTCTATTGTCGCAGGAGTGGGGGTAGTCCTCACTTCTCCACATAACCACGTACTACCCCGAGCCTTTTCTTTGACAGAGCCATGTACCAACAATGTGGTGGAGTACAATGCATTACTCATCGGACTCGAGTTAGCGAAAGAGCTAGGGATACAGCATCTAGAGGCTTACGGCGACTCCCAACTCATCGTCAAACAGATGACCGGTGAGTATGAAGTTAGGAACGACGACCTAATCCCTCTCCACAAAGCGGCTATCAAGCTAGTGGAATCATTCGAGAGTTTCCGCATTGAACACGTGTTGCGATCCAAGAACACACATGCAGACGCGCTCGCCTCTTTGGCAGCCAACCTGGCTCAACCGCTAGGGACAACCCAATGGGTCACAGTGGCGAGCAGAAGGCTCTTTCGATTGAAAGACGCTCCAGAAGCAAACGCCACCCATCAAGCCCCAGATCAGCCCAGTGCTGAGGATTGGCGCCTCCCGATCATCGATTACGTCCTATACGGCGTATTGTCCGAAGATGCAAAGGAGCGGGAGTCTGTTCGGAGACGTGCTAAGAGATTCTACTATGATTCAACCACCAAGACGTTGTATCGAAAGTCGTACGACGGCTTGTTGCTCCGATGCCTTTCAAAAGCGGAGGCACAAGAGGCTCTGCGTGAGGCCCACGGCGGCGTTTGTGGGGCCCACCAGCCTGGACCCAAACTTTGGGATCGCCTGCGAAGGATAGGCTACTTTTGGCCTGGGATGGTCCACGACGCGGTCATCTACGCGAAGCGCTGCCATGAGTGCCAGATCCACGCTAACTACATGCACCAGCCGCCTGAAGACCTACACCCGACAAATGCTTCATGGCCCTTCGAAGCATGGGGAATGGACATAGTGGGGCCAATATCCCCCCTTCGGCGAGAGGTCATCGCTTTATTCTCACGATCACTGACTACTTCTCTAAGTGGGCCGAAGCCATCCCCTTGAGAAAAGTCAAGACTAACGACGTGATTAAGTTCATCAAACACCATGTCATCTATCGATACGGCGTACCCCGACGTATCATTCATGACAATGGCACGTAATTTGTCAGCCATGCATTCACCAGGTTCTGCGATAAGTTCCGAATACAGAACCTCTCTTCCACGGCCTACAACCCATCGGCGAATGGCTTGGCAGAGGCCTTCAACAAAACGATCATCAAGATCTTGACCAAGTTAACCTCCACCAGCAAACGCGATTGGAATGAGAAACTTGGCGAGAGTTTGTGGGCGTATCGCACAACGGTTCGCACACCGACCGGCCACACGCCCTACTCATTAGTATACGGTTGTGAGGTCGTGTTGCCATTAGAGATTCAAATTCCGTCCCTCCGCGTCGCCTTGTCCATAGGGATGACGGTGGAAGACAATCACCGACAACGACTCGTTGAGCTCGAAGCGTTGGACGACAAATGGCTGGAGGCTCAACAACACATTGAGTTCTATCAAGCCCGAATGGCTAAGACTTTCGACAAGAAAGTCAGACGCCGAGCCTTCAAGGAGGGAGAACTGGTGCTGGCCGTTCACCGACCGATGATCCTCACCTCCAAGAAGAAAGGTAAATTTCAATCCAAATGGGAAGGGCCATTCGTAATAGAGACAGTCTATTCGAATGGAGCTTACCGCCTTATCAAGCCAAACGGTGACAAGATCATGATGCCTATCAACGGCAAATACTTGAAAAAGTACTACCCTTAGTTCTTCTTCCTGAAACTCCCACGAGTGCATGAGTCTAAACTGGCCCTCACCCCCTCCAACTGGTACACGAGGCTAAACTGTCCCTACTTCACCCGCTCTGGCGGAAGACCTCTCTCAGAAGTTAATTCGCCCATCCTCCCCAATTGGACGGCGGATCCATCAAAGTCGCTCATATCGCGGCAGACTCAATTCAATTCGCCAATCTTCCCCAATAAGATGGCGGATCCACTAAAGTCGCTCATATCACGGCAGATTCAGAAGTCAATTCGCTAATCTTCCCTAATAGGACGGCGAACTCACCAAAGTCGCTCATATCGCGACAAACAACTCGGTTATGTTAACTGTCACCTCTAACCGAACCAACTTATCAGTCTCCCTCAATGAGATGGTAAGACCCCATAGTTGCTCCGATCGCAACAAAGCTTCATTAGGTTAATGATTACCTCCGATGATTGGCACCGCTATTCCTACGAATGGCATAGCCTAAGTGATAACCTACCACGCGACGTGTTATTGCTTCGGTCGATAGTCACACTCCTACGTCCCTGAACTATTTGGCCTATTCTAGCTATCCTAACCTTCCTTTAGGGTGACTGATGGGTAGCAGCCTACCACGCGATGGCTCCTACAACGATCGATCGTTATATTCCTACATCCCTGAACGACTTGATTATCACCGACGTCATCACCCTCGCAGGTGATAATAGCTATCAAGGGCGGCTCGCCAGGCGTCACACCCGGCAGTGCCTCCAAACGACAACCCACCGAGTGGCAAGTCAAGCATTGGAGACATCAGGTGGTCGCACGCACGAGCAACCACGCCTGACCTAGGGCTAAGTGTTGCCCTCTTAGTCCTACCAGAGCTGCAACGTGAAAGACAGGTCTGACCTGACCTCACGCTGCAACCCCCCAAAACCCCGGGGGGGGGGCAAATGGCCAAGTCCAAGGCATGAGCATCCTTACCCGAATGCTAAATAGCACAGGCGGGCTTGACTGGAAAACGAAGCAAGCCAAGCATGTATCCACACAAAAAAGGGGGGGGGGTGAAATGACGCATGCAAAACAGAAGCAAAGAGCCATTACAGGCCGAAGTTACATATATAATGTTTGAGGTTACGATGCAACCAGCATCAACCGAGTTACAAAAAAAAAAAGAAGGAAAGACTTAAACAAGCGCGAGCATTACAGGAATTTCAGCAAGCTGAAAGAGCCAATCTTGGCCTTGACTTTCGCGCGATCTGCCTCACACTGGATCCTCGCCTTTTCCTTCTGCTTCTGCTGCCACCTGATTAAGTCTGCCTTGCTGTCTTCTTCCTCCTGGCGAAGAAGTTGGAGCGCCCCCTCCACCGCTCCGACGGCCTCGCCGAGCCTCCTCGCCTCACACTCGCGCTCCTGCAGCCTTGCCTCGCCGCGAAGAGAGCCAGCGTCCTCGAAGAAAGCCCTGTCTAGGAAAGCGTCCATCCGGTCCAGTACTGCTTGGTGTCGCTTTCACAGACGTTTGAGCTCGGCCTCTTTTGCCCGAATCTGCTTTGCCCGCTCTTCGCGCTCGAGCAGGAGGCGCAGGGAGAGGGGCGGTGGCACGTCGGAGGGATCATCGTAGGCCAGCTCCTCGAGGCGGTACATCCATCCCTCCACGCGGTGAAGTTCCCTCTCGCACTAACGTGCGAGCGAGATACCGCCTGCTCGACGGACCTCCCTTAAGCCCGCTTCCACGAGAGAAAGCGCGTCGAAGTACCGCCCGTCGCCCACGCCGACCGATATGGCGATCCCCTGCACCAAACCCTCCAGCCTCTGGAGGGGCACGAATGCGGGGTGAGCCACGGGGTTCGGAGCAGAGGACCCCTGGGCTGAACTCATAGGGGAAGCAGATGGAGCATCGACATTCACAACGGTGGCGGAAGAGCCAACGTCCTCGGAGGCGCTATGTTCGGAGTCGGAGGCCATGAGCAGAGGAGGTCACGACAGCGATCTTTCGCCTAGCGGACTTTTCTCGAAGAGGAAGGAACGTGACTGAAGAGATGGCAAGTACGGGGAATATATCTGAAGATACAACGGTCAAGATCTATTCCCTCGAGCAATCAAACGGCCCAGATGCCCTGCGGCGCTTCGAGCTCAACGCCATTAAAGGCCATTCCTCTCGAGGCCCAAACCGACCAATCGGATGAAGCCCAAGAGACGAGGCGTTCTGTCACTTCGCCATTAATGATCATTTACACGTCTTTAAAGCCTTAGCTGGCAAGCATTTGGGCCCGCTAAGAGACGCATGGCACGAGTTTTCGCCCGCACCATTTTAGTCTTCAACTATAGGACGGATTCGCCGCTGCTTGAGTTCTGAACGAAGTACGAACTCGCCCTAATTCGGATTTGATCGCCAGAAGTTTTCGCTTAAACCTAAACTTGCCAGAGGCCGAGTTGGATCCACAGCATAAACTCGCCGTATCGTGAGTTTTTGCTTAAACCTTAAACCCGCCAGAGGCCAAGTTGGATCCGCAGCGTAAGCTCGCCGTTTTGTGGGTTTCGCTTACCCTAAACTCGCCAGTGGCCAGAGTTGGTTTTCAACGCGAACTCACCAATACGGGGGTTTCGCCTACGGTTTGAGTTTGCCAATAGTCGAAGTCAACCTTCAAACGAACTCACCATCGTTCTCACTTCACCTTCAGTGTGAACTCACCTACGTTCGAATTGGGCTGAACGAACTCGCCGGCAGTTTAGTAGGGCTCGCCACGCGAATCACCATCACTTGAACCGGCCTGTACTTGAGATGAGCCTTCGCCTAAGGCATGCCACCTCAAATCGCTGTTGGCCATGCCTAAGAAACACTGAAGAGTGATACATCCAAAGGGAGCATGACAAGAAAACACAAACTTCATCAAATGCTTCTAGAACAGTACATTTGAACAAAGTTATGATTCTATAATTAAGAAAGCCATAATGTTGGATTCGAGAAGCAAGACATGCACCAGTTTTTCGTTAAAACAATACATTTGAACGGAGTTATGACTTCACGAGTCATGGCATAGTTTCAAAAGCGAGACAAACAAGCAAAATGTCTTAAACACGGGTACAAAATTAAAATCTCAATCAGGCAAACTAAAAGAAGAAATCTCTTCCTTAGCCATTGCCACCCTCCTCACGTGGTCCTCCCGAGCCTTGTCCTCGGCCGCTTTCCTGATTCGTTCCTCAGAGCTCGACCTGGCGGCATCGTCTTTTTCACGTAAGGCCAGGAGGCGTCGAGTTTCTGCCTCAGCGTTCCTGCTGACCTTTACGACATCAGACTGGAGCCCCTTTCAATTCGTCTCCGCCTGTCCCAGTTCGGCTCTCAGACGAGCCATTGTGCGATTGAGGTCGATAATTTGCTCCTCTAATAAGCGTTGTTGACTCACCCAGAAATCGGCGATGGATTCCAAATCAGCGATTTCTTTGGAACGGACCTCCTATTCCTGAGCTTCCAGATGCCTGATGTAAGCCAAGCAAGATTCCACGTCCGGGCCTTCCCGTAGCAATGCCTCTAGCATTATCATGCGCGACTCCAAAAGACGGAGTGCCTGCATACAACGAGTGGCAAGCCGGTTTTCACCCGACCGTCAAAAGTCGACCACGCGGTCCAAGAGAGATTGCCTGAAACTGTCAAAGCTGCCCATGCCTAGATTGACAAGAGAAATCACTTGCCTTACGGCATTCTCAAACTCTTCGACGCGAGCTAGCAAGGGCAAGGAACCGGGGGGAGCAGGCTCTTGACCTGGGGTGAGCATCGCGATAGGTGGAACCTCGAGGCAAGGTTCCGTTCCTGGCTGCGGAGCAGGGCCGTGGGCAGGAGAAGTCGCCGGGCTCTCAGGTTCATCGTCAGATATCAGAATAGGCTCAGCCTCGTGCTCCTCGGGAAGCGACGCACCGTCATGGGCTGTGAAGCACAGCGATGGCATGAAAGGGGGAGTTAGGCGAGAAATACCAATCCATGCCTGAGCAGGGGTTGAGTTAAAGACATACCTTCGGCAGCAGCGGCTTCCGCTGCGCCCGAAGAAGACGCCTCCTTCCTTTTCTTCGAAGTAACCCTCTTCACCTTCGGTGCCATCTGAAAGATGCAAGAGAAATTGATGTCTTCTCTGAAAAGATGACAAGAAAACTTTGGTCTTTTCTTGATGAGGGAAGGAGTACTAAAATACCCCGACCCTAGGCAGTTATATACGGCTCGATTGGACCCTTCAGGCCCAAACAGTTGAGGGGAAGGCCAAACAATCCGGATTCCCTATAAGTGGTCAAGATTCGGCAGTTCCTGGGCACGATCTCTAACCAACGGCCCGGATCGGGCGTGTAGGACGAGGAGACCCATTACACCGCAATTAATGCGAGGCGGCGCGTCCACGTCTCCGTAACCGACATGCACGTGGGTAAGCTCACGACCCGCTGAAAGCGGAGCCCACTCGTAACCGAAGTCACGATTAGTGTGACGACGGCGGATTCACCCTCAGATAAAATTCGCCTGCAGGCGAAACGAGTTTGTAACCGAAATCTGCCGGTGAGAGTTTCCCGCGGCCAAACGCCA
>BQKN01066886.1:118147-141683 GCA_022839385.1 Asparagus kiusianus
ATATATATATATATATATATATATATATATAGTATGCACACAAGCAGTAATAGTCGAGACAAAAGGATAATTCCATTCAAAAAAAGGGGTCCTATTACAAACAGGAAATCAAAAGCAAGTTACAAGGCTCTCAATCGCAGCTCTGCCTCACGAATTTCCCCGGCATGGCGAAGTTCAAGCCTCCTTAGGACCTCTCGACGAAGATCTTCCTCTATGCGCAAGATTAAGTCCTGAATGGTATCTTTGACATCCTTGAGAGCTCGATCCTTCTCCTCGACGGAATCAGTGACCAATTGCCGACGAGACTCAATACCCTCCAGCTCCTTTGCCACCTGATCACGAGCCTTCTCTTGAACGGCCAGGGAAGCCTGTGCGTCAGCTATAACCTGTTTCAGCCTCTCTATTTCGAAGGAGAGTCGGGAGAGCCGATTATCGGCCGTCTCTTGCTCGTGGGCCACTCGTGCATCCTCGGCCTTGGCCTGCTCCAACTCCGCTGACAACTTTAACTCCAGTGACATATTCTCATTTAGGCGGCGATCACGATCTGCCATAGCCACTCGAACTTCGCGGGAGGCGAGATCAACAAGAGTGGAACTTTCCGCACGGAGGGCAAGCAGCTGCTGAACAGCTCCCTCTATTTCGTTTAGACGCCGAAAATAGGGCTTCGCCGCAGTGGTGCCAAGCCTCTTGAGTAGGAAAAGCGAGTCGTGTTCAAGATCCTCCTTGAATTCCTCGAAGGGACAACTCTCCTCCAAGACCAGCCGGATGCAGTGGGCTAAAGTATCTTCGAAGTTGGCCAGAGCTCGCGCCACCTGCGTCTTTCGCCAGCGTTCCAAGGGAGAGAGAACGGCATCTTCGGCCGAGGATGAAGTCACAATCGGCGTACTGGTGGTCATGATCGTGGAAGCAGCGACTGGCGCCGCCAGAGTCGGAACAACCGCTGGTGCCACCAGAGTGGCAGCGGCAGAATCGCAGGTCACTGTAGGCGTCAAAAAATGCTAATAGATATCCAAATACAGCTCAAGAGGAGATCATTGAAAAATCAAAGAAAAAAGACAGTCTTTACTGTCTCACCCGCGAGACAGTCTTTGCTGTCTCTCCGCGCGAGACAGTCTTTGCTGTCTCTCCGCGCGAGACAGTCTTTGCTGTCTCTCCGCGCGAGACAGTCTTTGCTGTCTCTCCGCGCGAGACAGTCTTTGCTGTCTCTCCGTGCGAGACAGTTCTCAAAGGCTCAGAAACTGTTTTATAAACTGCCGACACGTGGCCATTAACTGCCAAAGAACATGGAAAACGTTGTGGGCGAGAATCACGTTGACAACTGCCAAAATAACAGAGTTTTAAAACGTGGGAAGGCAGTTACAACAAAAACTGCCAGACGGTTACTGTTCACGAGATAGTATTTACTGTCTCGCGGGGAGAGACAGTATTTACTATCTCGCGAGGAGAGACAGTCTTTACTGTCTCGGAAGTAATGTTCATCCTGGAGGCTATAAATACCCCCTGAGATCGATTTTTTTTAAGGGGGCTGATTAGAGAGCATCCAAGGAGAGCGAGGAGAGGATAGAGCATTCCAGAGCAGAGAGAGCAGAGATCTAAGTTCTTGGAGCAATCCCTTGACATTCGAGCTTTGACTTGAGTTCAAGAAGAACGACTATCTTACTTCGATAAGATATCATTTCAAATTCTCACTTCGATAAACGAGGTC
This sequence comes from Asparagus kiusianus, assembly GCA_022839385.1. Taxonomy (NCBI): domain Eukaryota; kingdom Viridiplantae; phylum Streptophyta; class Magnoliopsida; order Asparagales; family Asparagaceae; genus Asparagus; species Asparagus kiusianus. The sequence continues at coordinate 119,853 of BQKN01066886.1, forward strand.
AGAATCATAAGCCCCCTCTTCACGATCTGTGATTCGGTGGTCCACGAACCAAAGCGTTCCCGACACAGGCAAAGAACCCACAAAAGCAGTGATCCAAACAACGATCCTGTGTTTATTTTCTCAAGAGTTGTAATTTTCACTTTGTTGTGTAAAAGAAGTCTTATAAAAAGACTATTTCTTTGAATTTTATTGTAATCGACTGAAGAGACAATGAATTCGACAACAAACTCAACTTTTGCTGAAAATAAACTGGCGACCACAGTGGGAGCCAACGGTCTAGCTACCGAGACCGTCGTGTCGCAGCCGATCAAGATTCCAATTAAATCCACGGTCGAGTACGAGTTCGACCAAACGAAGTTTGAGGAGTATTTGTTATCTTCATCTGCAAAGTTTTCCTCGCCTCGCAAATGCAGGAAGACTTCATCTTCGTTGAAGCTTTTTAGATTGTTAAATGCTACAGAGGAAAGCTCTCGTCTGATCGTTGCTGAGAATTCTATTCGCAACATCTCTGCTCACAATGACTCTTATCCAATTAAAGAGTCATGGAATCAAAGCCCACGGGTACTGACAAAAAGGGCTCGCCAGAGACAACGCCAACGTCGTGCTCGTCAAATGGCTAAGACATTGGAACAAACCGACGGGGTTCGTTATTACGCGGACCTAGAGTCGAGGAAGCATCGAGTGAGTCAGTTGTCTCAACAAGCAATCACTCATATCTCTGCTAAACTAATGACGGACGAATGGACTCTTGTTAAAAGGAGTCGTTCGACCCTCAAAGAACGTATACAAAAGCGTCGTGCAAACGCTGCCTATGCTCATGCTCTCTCACAACAAAGACGAGGAAAGAAGAAAGAAACGGTGGCCAAAGAACCATCAAAACTCTACAGAGTTTGGATTCCAAAGTCTAGAGTTGTGCAAAATTATCATTCAGAGTCCGTTAAGACTCCGCGCCCACAAGGGGGTGGTTCTAAATGTGTGACTCCTGACATAACCTTGGATCGCTCAAGGATAGTAATAAATTGTCCTGAGAATGCCAACAAGGTTTTACACCCTCAGAAGAAGACGTGTTCACCAAAAGATACCGTCATACCTGAGAGATCATACCAACAGGCGATAAGATTTTTCGGCAATCATACCGATGAATCGTACTATCAAGCTGGGGGTATGAACAAAACTCGAAAGAGAATTATTCAAGAAATAAGTTCTCATTGTTCCTGTGCACGACTCATTAGGGCAGCACTATTAGATTGTGGTTGTTTCAAAAGAAGAGTCATCTCACAAAGAGCCTCAATGCTCCCGCAACTTTTCACTGAAATGTCAAAGTCCAAGCTGAGACGTTTCCACAAGAAAAGATCAGCTGTTCAAGATCATGAATTCCTTGAAGTCACCATCAACATGGCTGATAAAGGAAAATCTAAGCGACGTTCAAATGAATTAAATCCTGAGTTTTCCCTGGGAAGAAAAGTTAAGAGAATGCATGAAGGAATGTCATCAGAGGATGAGTTCTCAGACACCTGTTCTGCAATCGCTTCGGATGATACAATATCTAGCACGGGACAAATCAGAGAAGTGTTCACAATCACTACTGATCAGTTCGCTCAAATACTTCAGGAAGCTCTAGCCAAACAGCGCGAAGAAATTAGAGCTGAAATGAAGACAGAGATGGAGTTGGCTATCCAACAAATGAAAGAACTGTTAGCTCAACGGCCTCAACCTCCTGAGTCCAGCCAACGAGCTGAATCCAGCCGTTGCGCTCAGAATGTCATAGACGACAGTGATCCAGAAGTGGATGAAGTCATCTTGGCTGATACACCTCCCAATAGCAATAACGCTAGGGGTGGTTTAACGGATTCTCTCAGCAATAACATTGGGGGTGGTTCGATGGCGCCTCTTACAGGGGGTGATCAAACTCATTCTCCTCAATGTCCTTCGAATGAAGATGATGATGAGAGAATGAAGGAGCTTGAAAACAAAGTCAATACTTTGATGACGGCTCAAGAGGTGAAGAAGACGGGTATTCCATGTCCCTATCCAAGAGAATGGGATTCAATTCCATACCCGACAAAATTCCATCTGATTAACTTCACACCGTTCGAAGGAAAGAGCTCGCCTATTCAGCACTTGATTTATTTCAAGTCTCATTTGGGCATGATATCTGGAAACGAGGCTTTAATGGTCCGGTCATTCGTTGGCACCCTTCGTGGACCCGCCTTCGATTGGTATCGACGTCTCAAACCAGGGAGCATCAACTGCTGGGATGACATGGAAAATTTGTTCCTCAGCAATTTCTTCGATGATGACACCGAAGTGTCAATCGGAACCCTTTTGGATGAAAAGCAAAATGACGGAGAGTCGGTCGATAATTTTATCAAACGCTTCCGTAATAAGGCAATGAATTGCAGAGATCCTGTCACAGAGGAGTTTATCCTACAGACATGCCATAACAATCTTTCCATCAATGTCCTGAAAGTCCTGGGGGTCATGCTTTCGACCACTTGGAGAGAGTTAAAAATACGGGGCGAACAAGCTGAACACTTTCTTAAAAGAAAGAAAGTTGAGAGAAATCAACCGGCGATATCTACAATCGCTGAGGATGCAACTCTCAATCCGAGATTCCAAAAGGAGTATTCTTTCGAAGATGATGAAGCTCCAACCATCTTAAAATACCTCCTTACCAACGATAAGATCGAGCTGCCACCTATCAAAGATCAGGAGGGGGCTAAGATGATCACAGATCCAAACTACTGTGCATACCACAGAAGGGTTCTTCATCCCACCGAGATTTGCTTTGGACTCAAGAACAAGATCCAAGCCTTAATTGACTCTGGCGTCATAACGGCGAAACAAGCCAAATAAAGACGATATTAACTCCAGTGGGTGCATGAGTATAAACTGTTTCCCCTCACTCCAAAAAGTATACGAGTATAAACTGCTTCTCGGTCATCCAACTAAGTACAAGGTTAAACCTGACCTCACAAAGGAAGCTGGGGGTGGATGATTTATGTAACGGGAAGTTCCTAGAGAATCTTATATTCTTAAGGATAACCCGAACATGCGACTGATGAGGACGTACTCCTCATTATACCCAGTTTTGCAAAGAAAAGATGGGGGTCGATAATTCATGTAACTGGAAGTTCCCGGAAGAATGTTAAACACAATATTCTTAGGGATAACCCGATTATTACAAACAAAGTGATAAACACTACATCCCCGCGGTGATTTCCGAATACTCTTTTGCTGAGATGAGATTTGATCACTTCTTTAGATCAATCTTCCCTTACAAAACTCATATTTGGTCAAACCTTTAAATAGTTAGGACCAAAGCCAAAATCCCCTCTCGATTCCTTCCATGAACAAGAGGTCCACAAATTGAACGATCAAACCTTTAAACAGTTAGGATCGTATCAAACTCCCACCTGGTCAAACCTTTAAACAGTTAGGACCAAAACTAAAATCCCCTCTCGATTCCTTTCATGAACGAGAGGTCCACAAATTGAGCGATCAAAACTTCCTACAGTTAGGATTGTCTCAAAACTCCCACTTGGTCAAACCTTACTACAGTTAGGACCACAACCAAAATCTCCTTTCGATTCATTTTGCGAACGAAAGGTCCGCTTTTGAATTGGATAGTCAAACCTTACGACAGTTAGGATTATTCAAACACCCAATCCAGATTCTCTAAGTGGAGATCCCACTTCGAGTTTCCTTTGCGCCAGGAGATAGAATATAAAATTCTTCCTCTCCGATTCTGGGTTTATCTCTACCAACAAAAAAGAGACCATGAGATAGAATATAAAATTCTTCCTCTCCATCATCTGGGTTTATCTCTACCAACAAAAAAGAGACCAGGAGATAGAATATAAAATTCTTCCTCTCCATCATCTGGGTTCATCTCTACCAACAAAAAAGAGACCAGGAGATAGAATATAAAATTCTTCCTCTCCGATTCTGGGTTCATCTCTACCAACAAAAAAGAGACCAAAATACTCCAATGGGTATACGAGGTTAAACTATTTCCCGAATACTCCAATAGGTACACGAGTCTAAACTATTTCCCTAATTTCAACAGGAAGTTTCTGGAGAATATCACTCAGAATATTCTTAAGAATAACCTGAATACTCCAATAGGTACACGAGTATAAACTGTTTCTCTACTATTAATAGGAAGTTTCTGGAGAATATTACTCAGAATATTCTTAAGGATAACCTGACAATCCGTGTTCTTATGAAGACTGATACAATTTGATGACAAAAGCTGAATTCACAAGTACAAGTTCCAGCTTCGAATCAAGATCTCGACAACGGTCAAGCGATAAACGCGATGCCGTGAGAATATTAGCTATTCTACAAAGAACTGAATAGGCTAAAGAAAGAAGAGATCAAGAGTTGAAGCCATTTACACGATCTACTCAACCAAACATTGAAGGGATCGTAAGTAAAATCAAACATTGAAGGGATCGTAAGTAAAATCTATCTTATCCAAAGTATCCCAGAACTCCTCTATAAAAGAATGAGTCTGGAATACTTTGGAGGGGGTATCTGTAGGCGTCAAAAAATGCTAATAGATATCCAAATACAGCTCAAGAGGAGATCATCGAAAAATCAAAGAAAAAAGACAGTCTTTACTGTCTCACCCGCGAGACAGTCTTTGCTGTCTCTCCGCGCGAGACAGTCTTTGCTGTCTCTCCGCGCGAGACAGTCTTTGCTGTCTCTCCGCGCGAGACAGTCTTTGCTGTCTCTCAACGCGAGACAGTGTTTACTGTCTCTCCGCGCGAGATAGTCTTTACTGTCTCTCCGTGCGAGACAGTTCTCGAAGGCTCAGAAACTATTTTATAAACTGCCGACACGTGGCCATTAACTGCCAAAGAACATGGAAAACGTTGTAGGCGAGAATCACGTTGACAACTGCCAAAATAACGGAGTTTTAAAACGTGGGAAGGCAGTTACAACAAAAACTGCCAGATGGTTACTGTTCACGAGACAGTATTTACTGTCTCGCGGGGAGAGACAGTATTTACTGTCTCACGAGGAGAGATAGTCTTTACTGTCTCGGAAGTACTGTTCATCCTGGAGGCTATAAATACCCCCTGAGATCGATTTTTTTAAGGGGGCTGATTAGAGAGCATCCAAGGAGAGCGAGAAGAGGATAGAGCATTCCAGAGCAGAGAGAGCAGAGATCTAAGTTCTTGGAGCAATCCCTTGACATTCGAGCTTTGACTTGAGTTCAAGAAGAACGACTATCTTACTTCGATAAGATATCGTTTTAAATTCTCACTTCGATAAACGAGGTCAGAATCATAAGCCCCCTCTTCACGATCTGTGATTCGGTAGTCCACGAACCAAAGCGTTCCCGGCACAGGCAAAGAACCCACGAAAGCAGTGATCCAAACAACGATCCTGTGTTTATTTTCTCAAGAGTTGTAATTTTCACTTTGTTGTGTAAAAGAAGTCTTATAAAAAGACTATTTCTTTGAATTTTATTGTAATCAACTGAAGAGACAATGAATTCGACAATAAACTCAACTTTTGCTGAAAACAGTCACCACCAACAAGGAAGTGGCTATCGGCCCAGTGGGGGTTTCCCCTTGAGTTGGAGATTCTCGCACTGAACGTTCACCCCCGACCGGTACTCCCTCGAAAGTGGAGGTTCCTCCTTGTTGACCCGCAGGGGCCGACATTTCCTCCTCGCTCGATAGCGCTTCATGAATTGAGGCGTCATCGTCCATCTCTGATTCGCCTGAATGACCCTCCCTAAAGGGAGGATCCTCCTTGCCAGCAGCTTCATGAGAAGGGCCAACTGCGGATACAAAAAGGAGACTGATAAATGCCCCCTTGGCTTAGAAAGATCAACAGCACTAAAACTCATGCTTACCTGAACCCCCTAGTTCTCCTCTGTCTCCACTCCCCTCCTCTTCGTCAGAAGGAATAGGGATCGCTTTCTCGACTGCACCTGCACGGATCCAATATGAATAGTCAGAAAATACGAACCCGACTTCGTACATAAGAGTACCGTGCCGGAAGATTACCTCCTGGTGCAGGTGCGAGAGTCGTTGAGACCCCCGCCTGTGGCCCCACATCGGATGAAGGAAGCGTGTCCTTCAAAATCGCCGGAGCCACCCACGGTATGGCAGAAGGGTCAGGTTGAGCAGCTCCCGCCCCAGAGACAGTATCGTCCTGACCATCCGTCGCTCTGGTGGTCACCACAGTCTCCTCGCTACGGTCCCTCTTGGCCGCTTCCGCTCTGGAACCCTCCGCCGCTTCTCGCTGCCGTTTCGAGAGCAACGAACTACTTGGAGATAACAGAGGCATCCCCATGCGCCCGGCAATCGCGCTCCGGGCTTGCTCCAGGCGCTTACTCGCCCGGGTTAACTCAACAGGCTCCCTTCGCTCGCCTTGGGGATCCGGTGGAAGACTGGGAAGAGGAGCTCATGTCTCGGGCGCCTCGGATTCATCTGTACCCGCGTCTTCACCCTCAGGGTCTTCGGCAGGATCCTCCATGAGCTGCCCCTTAGCAGTTGGATGGCCCCTCCGCCTCGAAGGATGGGCAGCTCCTCTTGGACGACGCCCGTGCTCCGCCAGACACGAGCTCTGAAACCAGAAATCATCGGGATTAGCGCTAGTGCCCCGATACCACTGGCAGTACAAGAGCGTGTGGTGCAAATCACGATCCTTCGCGGGTAGCTCAAAGAGGTCATTGGTACTGCCAGCATGAGTCCAGAACCATCCCCGAGCTCCGTCCACCAACCCTCCTTCAAAGTGCAGATGGGGATTAGCGTTGCCCACGTACAGTTGGTCATACCCAAACTGGCGGGCGAGCCTGCAAGGGATGCACGGCTCGAGATAGCACGTAGAACCCATTCGTAAAATGTGATACCCCGGCCGGATGTTCACCAACCAGCGAAAGGCGCCATGAGGGAGAACTGTATAATGATCCGCCGTTGGTGCATCCCTGAGGGATTCTCCATATCCTCCCCCACTGAAATAAGGGAAGGAGCGGCGAAAATTATAATGCCCGAAGTGGGAGAGCGTCTTCCGTGCATCGGGGATGTCCTTGCATTTTCAGGAGCACCTCTCCAAACGCTGGACGAATGGGATGAACTTGTCGCCTTGAAGCGTCGCTGGGGCGCTCATCAAACATTTACAGTGGTATACGAACCACGCCATCAGGTAGGTGTATGGCAACCCCACCCTAGGATTAGGGGTTCTGATAACCTCTCCTTCCCCCTCGTCGAGGACTGACACATGGCAAAATTGGGCCGTCAGAGTGCGGAGCCCCCGATGAATGCACGCTATCGTCACCGATACCAGGGAGTAAGACTTCCCGTGAGCTAAGTAAACCGCCGGATACACAACCTCCACAGGAATAGCCTCGAAAGAGTGAGTGGAGATTACGCACCTCTTCAACCATAACATGAGGTACCCCACGAACAGAGCCTTCCCGGAGATGGGGGACTTCGCCTGATGGTGGAATGAGTGAAGGACTGTACCAGACTTAAATCCGCCCTCGTCACGATCGAGAGTCATAGTGCTTCCCTCTTCAGCTGTCCTCGCCTCCACTTCGGACTGGTCGCATTCGCCTAACGGGAGAGCAGGCTTTCCCTTGACATTGTTCCTCGGGAACAGATAATCAGCCCAATTCTTGTGGCTGATCCCTGGAGTCCTCTTCTTCTTCCCTTTATGATCCGCTGCCCCTAAGGTACTGAGGCAGATGTAGTAGTGGCAGAGCAACTCCCACAGAGTTTCAACCGCCAAAGGGGAATGGTCTGACAGCTGATCGATCTCATCTTGATCGGGGATGTACTCCTAGTAAGGAAAGTCTCCTAGAGGCAGCCCCGACACGTCATACATCTCGTGAGGGGTGATGCCAAGCTTACCGTTAGGGGTGAAAAATGTGCCGCTTTTCGCACAATACAGTTCCAGGATGCTGTGGAACTGAGAAGTGTTGATCCACAAACCATGTCGAGTGGCTTCAATGGCCACATACAGCTCTGTATTCTTGAGGTCAGTATTCTCGGCCAGAACATAGTCGGTGATCTTAGACCACCAAGTGTCGCTGCCGGGTGCAGAATAGACCCACCCCGGGGCATTGAAGTCCTTCGGGGGAAAGCTCCCACCAGCTCGGAAGAAGCGGTGACGGAAGGTCTCCGCCACCGCTGTCGACTCCCCCGCAGGCGGTTCAGCGGACAGTAGGTCAGGGCGCAGACCCGTCACGCGCTTGCATGAGCTCTCCACTCCATACCCACCCGTAGAGCCTGTAAAGACGCCACAAGTGACCCCGTCCTGAGTTGGGGTCAAATCCCAGTTCATCGTCCGAGGGACCGCGAGGGGCCGTAGCTCGACAATCGAAAACCCTCTCGGCATGTTGGGAAGGTAGTAATGAGTCCCCTCTACCGTGAAGAACCATATGCTCTCTTTGAGCAACAGGACAGATGGGTCGGTCATAGCGTCGCCGAATAAAAACTGAGGTTTGGGCAGCTCCGTCCTAACGTCATCTGTCAGCGCCGCATCGGTCGTCAACTCTCGTAACGTCAAGTGATGACCATCTGTAACCCTCTTCACTAGGCCATGGGGTTTATCGACGGTGAACGAGGGTACTGGAGCCAAAGAGGGAAATCGAGGAGGTGCGTATAGCCCGTAACCCCGGCGTGGCTAACGGCCACACCCTCGGGAAAAGCCTCATCAGAAAAAGTCGCTGCGAGAAGGAACAAAAAGTCAATCAAGACAAAATCCGCTATAAGGGCAAAGTTGCCCATCAAACAGGTATGGGCGAATTCGCTTGTCGAAAGGGGAAACCCATTTCAAACAAGGTCTATCCGTACAGACAATTCTCCCCTCTACCAAGAAAGGGCCAAACTCGCCTATCAAAAAGCCAGTTCGCCCCCTTCCCGTTAGAGTTTGAGCTCGCCCTAGGAGACAGAAATCACCCTCTAAAGGCAAATAGGGCAAACTTTGCCCCAAATCGGGGAAGCTACCAAAGGACGGCGGAGTTCCAGGATAATGAGCGACACTCATCCCCCCAACCCGACGCTTGTACCCTACACGGGGTCGTCCAACGAACCCATCGACTTACCTGAACGCGGCTCTGGTACACCGGCGGGCATGCCGACGGAGAGACGGTCGGAATAGCGTCCGGGGCCTGCTCCCCTCACCTTGCACCTCTTAGATCTTGGAGCCTTCGCAAGTATGAAGCAGGAACTCTTTCCTTAGAAGTTTTTTTTAAGATTCGAGAGCACGGTAACTCCCAAAGGAGGAAAACGCCTGGTTTAAGAAGGTAGGGTCGTCCACGTGGCCACGATTGCCCTCGAAAGGCGAAACCCTGACGGACAAGAGACGTGGCCACGATCAAATTCGACGGCCCAGATCACCCCCAGTATATCGAAAGGACCGAAATTGGCGGCTACATCCGACAGTTGGATTCGAAAACCACGGCCACGATCCAAACGAAGCGCACGAAGTTGACGTCGAACTGTCGAATCACAAAAGACAGGACGGAACCCCGCCGCCACAGCTGGAAAAGCGCTAAACCCGACAAGTGAACACGCGATTTGCTCTCACTGGGCTTACTTTCGCCCCAAATAAGAGGTCTCATCAACGAAAGTGCTGATAAAATCCACAGGTCGGACGGAGTTTCGCCATCGAAGCTTAAACTTCGCCTGCATGATTCACCCACCTTTGGGAAATAAGCGACTTGCCCAAAATCTCGAAACCGACAAGGTGACCTTATTTAGACCCACACCCCAGGCGGCTAAGGATCAGAGTAGAAATCTTAGCACAAAGCCTAAGAGAAACTACTCGACAACTCATCATACTGAGGGGAATAGTATGGCTAGCCCGATTCAAACGGTAATCGGTAAAGGCAGATCAAATCAGTTGATAGCTGAGGATTTACTAAAAATCCTAAGGCACTTGGTCCGCCCAACGCTTCCTTGTTCAAAGTATTCCAGACCACACGTAAGCCGGTTTTGATCTGAAAACTTTGAAGGGGGTATTGTAGATGGTAAAAATTACCGCGACGGACTAGCGAACAAATTTGCCCCCAAGTCAAGACCATCCACTTAGATGAAGAATGGAGTGTAGCCATGAAGCGGGCTCGACAGCACACCTGGGCCCTCACGGGCCAAGTCACATGGGCCCACTAGTAGAGTGAATCCGCCCTCATGAGCCGAATTCGCTCGCAGGGGTTCAAATCCACCCTCATATACCAAACCCGCCCGCAGAGGGCCAAGTCTACCTACGTGAGTCGAAAGCCGGGTTTCCAGGGACAAGCCTCCCCTACTTCCCGCGATGCGAGGGGAGGGAGCACAGTGCTCCAGACTCGTCAGACGGCCGCCCGCAATTCAAGCGAACAAGACAGGCGCCGGACCGGCCTACATACTCATAAATGCGGGTCACCTCACCCATCAGAATGGAGAGCCGGAGCCGTCGGCGCGTAGCAAGCTATCTAGAGCCCACTCAGGCATGAGACGTCTATTCTCCCGCCTCTATCAAGACATAGGGAGAGGAGAGAAGGCACAGGACCCCAGGACCGTCAGGTGGCCACTCGGTGGCTCGCAGCATGGGTAAGCAGACAGCTGCCAGAGCAGCCTGCACCCTCATAAATGCTGCTTACCTCACTCGTCCAAAGCGGGAGCAAGAGCCACCGGTGCTCGATGAGTTGGCCAGATCCACTCAAGTATCTGGCAGCCACTGTCACCGATACGAGGAGGGGCTTTCCCACTCCTACGCGACGTGACGCAACATGCGGCTCCTCGAATGACCACTGGCAACACAGAGGAACAGCAGAATGTCTCTGAACAATGTATGGTCACATCCCATAATTCTAGGAACAGCCAAACTGTCTCTCTCCCATTAAAAGGCTTCTTTCAGCAACTTGGGAGGGGATCGATCGATTGATCAATCAAAAGAGGAAGAGGCTTCTTGCATATCCTTGCATTACAGCGCCATCTCCTAGCTCCGAGCCCCGATCGCCGGCGAGCCAGAAGAGACGAACTCCCTCACCCTGAGCTTCTAATGAGTACTGAAGCTCTCCGACAACCTCTGTCGAATCGTCCAAGGGAAGCAGACTCGGCACGAGCACCGAGCGAAGCATCCTGTAGCTACCTTAAAGTCCCTACGATTAAACAAAGAGGGCCTTCCCTCTGCTTCTGTTGTAATCATTTGATTATTAGTTTGTAATAAGCCTTCTTATCAATACAAACGAAGTTTTCTATTTTCGGGAGATCAAAAATTACACCTACAGGCTACTTGATGGACTTGGAGTACTGTGCTCCTTCCCTTCATATCACGGGAGGTGGGAAGGCCCATCCCTGTACGTGGTATAGCGACTGCTAAGTACTCATGCAGGCGAGTCAAGTCAGCAGGCGAGTCTGTGGTCACTCGATGTAGGCGAATTTGGTGATCGCGTGGCCTTGTCTCGTGCAAGCGAGCCAAGCCCTTGGGTGAGCCTAATTTCTAAGCTGTGCGGGCAGCTTGAATATGCAGGCGGATTTCGTGTTTTATCTTCCAAGGTAATTTTTACCGTCTATAGGTAAATTGCCGGGGAGAAGCGATAAGGCTGATATTGTTCAATAAAGCACTTCTTCCCTTGCCGAATGACAAGGTAGCCCAGGCATATGTTTATAAGCTACCAGAAAGCACCTCTCCTAAGGGTGGTAAAAGAGTTAAGCCCGGAGTATCTTGATGTACTTGTCCATACGCACCGCCTTCAAAAGTGGGAAAACTACCAGCTATCTTATAGTCATAGTCTAGCCTCAATATCTCTTGGAACTTAACTTGGTACCAACCAACCCATCGAGTAGTCTCTAATGGCCGGACGATAGGGGATGAAGTATTATTCGATGCCGGAGTCGACATCAGGGAAGGATAGTGTAGCACAAACCAATATACCAAGTAGACATATGGCATCGGCACCCGAGGGGTAGGAGTCTGGATAATAGTCTTCCCATCTGATTCTAACTTCTTAACCGCAACAAATTCAGAGGCTAACTCCCGAAGGCCACTTTGCAGACAACATACCATGGCCGACAGGAGGTTTAGAGGTCGTCCATAAGTCAGAAGAACAGCTGGATATAACACTTCCACTGTAATGGCATCTATAGACTTGGTTAGTACTACACACCGTTTCAATCAAAGTGTGAGAAAACCAGGAAACAAGTCCATGTCGAAAATTAGGATCTTGGCCTGATAGTGAAAACTTTCAAACATGGTGAATGCTGGGAAAACATCTTCCTCTTCCTCGCAAGTGTAGTGGGAAGTAGCATCATCGATGCGCTTATTGATTTCTTCAAGTATGCTGACAGCTAGACAAGTCACTTATGTATCCTTATCATACAAGTTTTGAAAGAGATACTCAGCCTACTGTCCTTGTTTGACACCACTCGCTCACTTATCGGTAGTTTGTGCACATATCAGGAAATGGCACATTAACTCCCAGTAAGTGTCATAGATTTCCGAAGCAGCATTTTTTAAAATTTCCAACTCTTTACTCCCGGGAACAAACTCTTCATAGGGCAATTCTCCAAATCATAGCCCTGAGATCTCAAACATCTCGTGGAGTGCAAAACCTAATTCACTAACATGAGCGAAAAAGGTGTCGGTATGAGGGTTGTAAAATTCCAGCATGGCAAAAATGCCACTATAATTTGGAGAAATCCCGTATCGAGTAGCCAATATCAGGGTTCTCAACTCAGTAATCCTAAGGGGCTCTTCCAATTCTTCCAGAATAAAATTTAGTATCTGAGTCCACCATTCTATCTTGCTGGAATGTACCCATGTCAGAGCCCTAAAGTCTTGAGCGGGGAACTCTCCCTACACAGAGATAAATTTTTCGACGAATGTATTCGCCAGCTTAGCAGGCTCACTGACGGGATGTTCCTTTTTGACTGAACAAGGCTTCAAAATCACAAAGTAATTGAAGCTAACTGGGTGAGCACTGCGATGAGTAATATGTCCAGTAGTGACACCACCTGTTTCTGGACAAGTTCACAATCCATAGATCATGGAATAGAAGCACACTGATAATAAGAGATCGGCCACATCTGCTCCAGATTTGGCAGAAAAAGGCAATGATCATTGACGATCCTCAGCCACTTGTAATTTCCATCAAACATCCACTTCGGGTCCATCTTAATAGAATCTCCAAAAAGGAATGCTTATTTCTTTAAAATTTACGCTCTGCTATCTCAAACTTTGCATCTGTAACCAGGGATCTGAGGGTTTCAGGGAAATCCGGAGAGGTGAGTTTTGCTCTTTCTTTGTTCTTATCCTAGAATATTGGATACTCCAAATGAAAACAGAAGAGTGTATTTTCCTCTGCACCTCTTGCATGACCGAAGTAAGGATTGATGGAAAGAAGCTCACTAGAATAGCGCACTGCAAATAGAAGAGACAACCAGTTAGTGCGAAACTAATGATAAGTTTGAAAGAGACTTAATTCAAAACGCAGAGGCTAGACCAGCATTCTAAATTCCAAACACAGGGTCCATACCTATGTTGTAAATTCAAAATGCAGAGTCCAGACTTGCATTGTAAATTCAAAAGGCAGGGTCCAGACCTATATTGTAAATTCAAAACGCAGGGTCCGGACCCGCATTCTAAATTCCAAACGCAGGGTCCAGACCAGTGTTCTAAATTCAAAACATAGGGTCCAGACCTACGTTGTAAATTCAAAACGTAGGGTCCAGACCCGCGTTCTAAAGCGCAAGGGTTAACCATGCATCCCAAATCAAGAAACATTGAGCGTAACCTCTGTGTTTTAATGGCGGAACGTGAGTTTTCACTCAGCGTTAATGGTATAGAACTTGTCGAAACAAGTTATAATCATCCAAACTTACTATTAACTGAGGGAACTTGCAGCAGCGACGTGGTCCCCTGAGCACCACTAGCGGTCTTAGCCGACGATGAACCCTGAGCAAGGGCGATCTTTGATTTGGAAGCAGTTCTCTTCTTAGGAGCCATTCCAACCCTATTGAAGAAGATGAACAGTACTTGACAGAGAAGAAAACGAAAATTTTTGTTGTGTTCGCTAGAGAAGAATAGGAAAGTTGAAAGACTTTTGATTTGACCCTGACAGTTTATTTATAAACAGCGATGAGCTGTCAAATCAGTACGAGATTTGAGGAGAAGATCCCATCCAAATGCAATCTTTGCATTCACACTGAGTCGGTTGAACTCCCAGACGCTTACTTATGCGTCTCAGAATCCTAAACGCAGGACTTCTTCCTGCGTCTCGACTTCAAAAAACGCAGGGGTTCCTCCTACATCTCGACTCTAAAAACACAGGTTTCGCTTATGCGTTAATTCACCATAACCAACAGGGCTATTATACATCTTTAGATACTTGGAGAGAAGTTAGTAATGGCTATCAAGGTGACGAAATCCGAGAAGAAACTAATTTACAACAAGAACCTATGCAATCTCTTGGATGAAGACAAACAAGTTATAATTGTTGTCGCTGATAATATCGAGGTCGATCCCCCGTGCAACTTATCCTTTCAAATGGTTTAACATTCCCACTAATATTAACAAGGATATTGTTCAAATCATTATCCTTGATGAGCTTATCAAGAAAAGAGACAGAGCGAGTCTTACAAGGATTACTTTAGCCAAATTTAGGCTGCGCCTTGGGTGTTCATTAAATCCTACAAGGATCATTTTAGCCAAATTTGAGCTGCGCCTTAAGTGTTCATCAATTCCTACAAGGATCATTCTGGTCAAATGTGAGTCGCGTCTCACATATTCATCAAAGTCTACATATTCAATATCTTAGCAGGCTATTATTAATAATGCAAAAATCCATATCTCGATTTTGTCTCGATCCCTAATTAGAGACAAGTCGACGCCTAACACGCGTCGTCGGTTAGTCTTTTCCCATGAAAATGACAAAGCCTATGTATTCAATATCATAGCACCAAGCCTAAAATAGTTTATTCTTTTAGCACAACGTTACATATAGAACGGACTTAGATAATTTACATGTTAGCCCAATTTCAAACGGTAATTGGTAAAGGCACATCAAATCCGTTGATGGCTGAGGATTTGCCAAAAATCCTATTACGATGCAGATCACCAGCAAATGGGTCCTGTACAACAAAATTCCACAATTAGATTCATGGTATCTTCAAAACAGATATAGTGAACCATCATTCAACAACAGATCTCAAACCAATTTAGGGATCCAAAGTATTTCAAAAATTTATTCTAGTCAACCACGAACTTTTGAAAACTTTGGAGAGGGTTCTGTAGGCTGTCTAAAAATTACTATGGATAGCTGACCCCATCAAACACCAATGATGGAAGTTTCAAGCTGATGACTTCCGCATCAACAGCTTGACGATGAATGTTATAATCAAATGACTTTCATATCAACAAATGAAGGCTATAATTAGAATATTTTCATGTAGATCGAGAAATGTTACAATTCAACGACCTTCACGACAACCGATGAAAGCTTTAATTCAATAATCTTCATAATCAACAGCGAGGGTTATAATCTGACGACTCTCACATTTCAAGGAGCTAAAGTAAAGACTACAAAATGACAATCTTTGTAACACTCTGACAAAAGAGATTACAAGTCAATGATCTCTTCAATCTAAGATGCAGAACTCATGTGACGTCCCTGGGTTCACACAAGGCTGCAGTCCGAGGTAAAACCAGGAATGTCAAACCCGTCATGCACCACACCGTGCAATAACTGTTTCACCATCACAATTACTATCTCTTTAGTAGAGTCAATAATAGGTGTAGGTACAAAAGCAAGTAAAAGATAATACAAGAGATATATGATGAAATAATAACGATAAAAATAATATTTCATCATCCAACATATAAAAATATAAAGTGAATCTCTGAAATAATTAGTCTGGAGATCTCAACAAGTCTCAAATATAGAATATCTGATAAAAGAAAATTAGGCACACAGCCTTTACAACTTCTAGAACATAACTCTCCAATGTCTAAACAAAATGTCTACAGTGAAGCTCCATAAATAAAATAAAACTATAAATGAAAGATGGACATTAATAAGTATCGCCATCAACCTGTGACTCTTCGTGCACCTGGCTCGTTATCTGAAATAGGAGGGGGTAACGAGCGTCAAAGCGCTAGCGAGCAACATCATAACCAACCCCAAGGAAGAGAGCTCGTTGCATATAGAAAATACAGTTAATACATATATACATAAAATCATTGATCCTAATAATAAGAGGATTTTAGTATTTAGGAAATTATAATACAAGCATAGGTACGTCGAGCGAAATAATCCAAACAAGGAAACCCTCATGTATATACCTTGTATCTCAAATTGTAAATTCCTAAATACCAAACCCAAGATCTAATACAGGAACAATAATATAAAGAAGACTAACACATCTCAGAACTCAAATACCATGTTATGTCAAAACCCATATAAGTGTCATGTCCAGCCTATGTAAGTTTAAGTGTCATACTCAAGGTTTAAACAGATGTCCAACACATGGACTAAGACTAGGTGTAGTGGATGCCCAACACATGGACTGCATATATAAATTGTCCAACACATGGACTGAATAATGAATGTCCAACACATGGACTGAATATAATGAATCCAACACATAGACTGTACATAATAATTGCCCAACAAATGGACTGAATGAAATGTGTAGAATATTGATGAGATGTATGAAAAGGATGCATATACACTAATTTCACACGTGTCTTGGTGTGCAAATCTAAACTCATGTCCGCAAGCCATCTCACATATGAAGATACATAATAAACAATAATTTCTAACGCCAAATATTCGAGGCGACTCCTCGTTCACATTAAAGCACACAACAAAAGTAAACATGCACAAACTGTACCAGCGATCAACCGAAACAGGCAGAAACCCTTCACAGGTTTCTGTCTGCTTCGAAACAAATCTAGAAGTGACATCATTATTTTCCAAACATAATATTACTGATATCAACATATATGAAATAACATGAAACAAAATATTAGCATGTAAATATATCGTCGAAACCCTAAACATTTATATACACATGTTTAAATGTTTTAAAAGTAAAAACTTGTGATTTAGTTCATGATTAATAAATTTCAGATCTGAAATTTGTCAAGGTTACTTTTGTAATCAATTAGAAAATTATGATAATGTATTCTCACTTCATAAGTTATAAAGATCTATCTTTTGTACACTAAAAAAATGTTTTAGGCTCAAAAAATCAGAATAACACTTAATAAAACGTGTAAAATAAAAGGGTGCAGAGTTGGGCGAGATGTTACTTGCCTCAAATATTGAAAAACTCCTGCCACATGAAAGAGAACCAATCCCCTTCGCTGCACTGCACAAAACCCGATGAAAAATCCTCTGAAATCCCTCAAAATCGCCAAAGAAGAGAACTAGGCTTTGAGAGAGGGGAAAAGTGGCTGCTAGGGTTTGGAACATAGGAGAAAAGAGGTGTTTTTCATGTTTAAACATGTGTATATATGTGTAGACGGTAAAAATTACCGCGGCGGACTAACGAGCAAATTCGCCCACAAATTAGGACCATCCACTTAGATAAAGAATGGATTGTAGCCACGAAACGGGCTCGCTGACGCACGAGTCCCCCATTGGCCCTCAAGCGCCAAATCACATGGGCTCGCCAGTAGGGTGAATCCGCCCTCATGAGCCAAATCCGCTTGCAGGGGTCCAAATCCACCTACGTGAGTCGAAAGCCGGGTTCCCAGGGACAAGCCTCCCCCACTTCCCGTGATGCGAAGGGAAAGGCACAGTGCTCTAAACTCGTCAGATGGCCGCCCACAATCTGAGCGAGCAGACAGGCGTCAGATCAACCTGCATGCTCATAAATGCGACTCACCTTAACCATCAAGGTCAGGAGCTGGAGCTGCCAGCAAGCGGCAAGCTGTCCAAGCCGATTCAGGCGCGAGGCGTCCATTCTCCCGCCCCTATTCAGACATAGGGAGAGGAGAGGGGGCACAGCACCCCAGGACCGTCAGATGGTCACTCGGAGGCTCGCAGCGCAAATGAGCGGACAGGCGCCAGAGCAGCCTGCGCCCTCATAAATGCAGCTCGAAGGACCAGAGCCGTCGAGGCTCAATGAGTTAGCCAAATCTACTCAAGTACCTGGCAGCCGTCATCACTGATACGAGGAGGTGCTTTCCCGCTCCTGCGCGACGTGATGTAGCACGCAGCTCCTCGAATGACTGCTTGTGCCACAGAGGGACAGCAGGATATCTCTGAATGATGTATGGTCACATCCCATAATTCAAGGAGCGGCCAAGCTGTCTCTCTCCCATTTAAGAGCTTCTTTCAACAACCTTAAAGGGGATCGATTGATCAAAAAAAGGGGGGGAGAGAAGAGAGGAGGTTCAGCGATAAGCTCTTTGCACATTCCTACACTACGGCACCACCTCCTAGTTCTGAGCTCCGATCGCCGGCGAACTAGAAGATTCGAACTCCGTCAACCCAAGCTTCTACTGAGTACTGAAGCTCTCCAGCAACCCCGATCAAACCGTCTAAGGGAAGCAGACTCGGCACGAGCACCGAGCAAAGCATCCTACAGCTACCGAAAAGCCCCCACACTAAACAAAGAGGGCATTCCCTCTGCTTCTGTTGTAATTCCGATTGATTAGTTTCTAATAAGCCATTCTTATAAATACAAACAAAATCTTCCTGTTTCCGGGAAAATCAGAAATTTACACCATACAGAAGATGGCGACCACAGTGGGAGAAGCTGTTTCCTCAAACGAAATGGTGGTAGCTCAGTTCAACGAGGTTGCTGTTGGGACGACGGTGGAGTCCCTAGAGATCGAGTTCGACCAAGCCAAGTACGAAGAGTACTTGTCTTCCTCCTCTTCCGGTGGCGAAGCGTCCCGCAAGCGCCACAGAGTCGTGCGCAGGAGCCAACCTTAGACGGTCAAGGCTCCCGTGCCCGAAGGCTCTACCCAAGTCTCGTCGGAGGAACCCACCCCAAAGTCTCTCACGGCCAAGCCACAGATCGAGAGCACGGGACGAAAGCCTACTAGATGGGTCGCCAAACAACCCTCGATAGCGCCCATCCCGAAAGAGGCACCAGTTCATTCCGACGTGGTTCATACTATCACAATCCCCGCGAGCGCTCTTCCCTCTAGAAGAGCTCGCCAGCGGCGAGGAGACAACTCATCTGACACCGGAAGGCCCTCTACATCAGGAGCGCCAACGGGTAAAGACAAGGCCACCCGCTCAGGTGAACTTCGCTTCTCAGGTCACATCCCTGATGCGAATGAACTATCGCGAGCGCGTGAGTCTGCCCACACAAGCGAATCCTCAAAAATGGGCGGATCTTACCCCGACCACCTGGCGGATAGATTCAGAGGCAAATCAATAGACGATACCTCGCCTACTCGCCCGCGCGAGCGAGGGGTTGAATTTCGCCCGCATGTTGGGATTCGCCCGAACGCGAGAGTTCGCCTGTCAAGGCAAACTCACCCAACTCCTACTTCGAGGCGTTCCACCCAGTGTACGGCAGCGGGTGCGTCCCAGACCCGCTCGTGCGATCATTCGGGCGACCCATCTGACCTTGGGGGTATTCGCCAATCACCCACAGAAGACCTCCGGGAGTACCTAACTCGCAAACGCGCCATACATGAGGCAAATCCTCAGTGCCATTGCGAGAGACTCATTCACACAGTACTCGCCGACTGTCAATGCGTAGGAACGACGAAACCCTCAGTATTTGAGAGTCTCTCTCTACGACCTTCTCGGCCTAGGCCCACCCGTCAGAGACGCCGCCGCCAGAAAAGGCGCGCTCTCGACGACCTAGAGCTCCCGTCCGCCACAATCAATATGACGGATAGGGGCAAGGCAATACTTTCCGATTCCCCAGACTCGGACTCCGTTCTAGGACCTAACCTCCGGTTCGTCCAACGCGGACAAGGCGGCATATACCAGCTTACCCGTAGTCGTAAGGGGATAAGCATCGGGTTCGATTACTCTACCCTGGCACCCCCCTCCTACGGCGAGGACGAGGTCCATTCGGCGGCAGCCACGTCCCAGACCTCGCATTCGAGCCAAGACGCACCGGTGAGGGTACACATGACTGAACTCGCCCACGAGCAGATGGTGGCTCAAAAGCTAGAGGAACAGCAGGCGACCATCGACTCTCTAAGAGAGATGATGGAGCAACTGCTGAACAAGAAGAAGAAGAAGAAGAGAACCCAGCGCCCCTTACCCCGGCAAACTAGAGATAAGGAGTGGGTACCTCCCCGCCGTCCGGCGACTGAAACGGAAGACAACAGTAATCCGCAATCCGATTACTCTTCCAAGACGTCGCTATGGACGTCACATACAGGGGATAGCGTCCGTGACAAGAGGTTCGACGAGTTCCAAGACCAACTCAATGCGCTAAAGCTTCAGCAAAACATGAATAAGCTGGGGGTGGTCCGTCCCTACCCTATTGAATGGGATACGGTCCCATACCTGGCAAAGTTCAAGCCGATCAGCTTAGTGCAATTTGACGGCAAGGGCTCGCCCTCGTAGCACATCTACTACTTCATGGCGCAGACTGGATTCCTTACGGGGAACGATGCCATTCTCACGTGACTATTCATAGGCACCCTCAAGGGGGTGGCCTTCGAATGGTTCCGTAAGCTGGAACCCAGCTCTATCAAGTCGTGGGCCGATGTCGAAAGAATCTTTTTGGCCCGCTTCTTCGACGACGGCACGGAAGTGTCAATGGCCACTCTCCTCGCCAAAAAGCAATGGAAGTCGGAGTCAGTCAACGACTTCGTGAAAAGATTTTGGAACCGATCAGTCCACTGTCGAGACCAAGTTTCCGAGTCAACACTGATTGAGATGTGCCGCAACAACCTGTCGATCCATATTTTGTCCAAGATAGGCGCGGTAGAGACTCGGACGTGGAAGGAGCTTGTGCGTCAGGGCGAACAGGTGGAAAACATGATCAAGACGCTGGAGGCCGAAGAACCCCAGCCTAAGAAGGGAACCACGGAGCCGGCTGCGCCAAAGAATCCCCCTCGGACGAGGGGAAAAGAGATCATTGTAGGCATATAAAATTGCCTATAGGTCCCTTCGCACAGCTCGACACGAGGAATCGACAAATCAACGAACCATCGAGTGACAAGGCGACGAGGTCAACAAATTGCACGCGATCAACAGAATGCATTCGCGTGCGGAATCAATCCAACGGTTCGGGGAGTCAATGAGTCGTCCAAACCAAGAATGGACTCGGATGAATCGCGATCGAATCAAGATCAGCTTCGGACTCGAACTCAGAAATGGATTTACTGCCAAATCGGGAATCAAGTCAACAAATCGATTCCAAACCAAGTCAACCACAAACCGGAAATAGCGGAAAAGACCGAAACGAACAACACCCGAGGGGACTCGGCCAAAACCGAGCCACCCTAGGGTGGCTCGGCCAAGGCCGAGCCACCCTGAGGTGGCTCGGCATGAGCCGAGCCACCTTGAGGTGGCCGGCACCCCCCCTCCCTCTTGTGTGTTGTCCACACGTGCACACGGGCATAGTTCAGGGAGCCTATAAATAGGCCAAGGGGTTCTTCATTTTGAAAAGTTGGATTTTGGAGGAGGCGAAGCCCTGCAGAACTGAAAGCTCAGATCTAAAAAAGATTCAAGCTTTAAGACTTCGAAGACTTGCTCATCCGGATCTGGTGCTCGGTGATCATCAACGTCAAATAAGGCAAGTGTTCGAGAGGACCGGATCTCAGATCTACGTTGCTATACTCCGGATCAAAGCTTGGTCTTTGATCCCGAGATTCGAGCGGTTGTTTCCTTGGTGAAACAATCCCTCCGGCTATTATTTCCTTGGTAAAATAATACCTGTTATACTGCGT
>BQKN01066886.1:170200-186094 GCA_022839385.1 Asparagus kiusianus
TATTTTATATTTTCAGTATTTCGTTCAGATAGTCTTGTATAAGGGATGTTTGACCCGTATTTTATGTCTGGGATGATATTCATTTGTGATATGTATTATTTTATTCTGAATTGTCTTTATATTCTTGCTATTGTGATCGGGGACCTGTGACTTCGCTTTGTTTTATTTCTAGACGCTTAGCGTATTAGATTGAGAAGAAGAGGTCTAGCACTTATCTCTCCTCAGTCTAATACGTCGCGTGCTTGTTCACTTTCCGTTTCCCCGGTATTTTGGGAAGCGGGGCGTGACAGGATAATATCCATGTTGAACCTCATAGTAAAAATAAAGTTCATGACAAAACTAGGTTCGTCAGATAAACTATATGAGTTCAAGACGCCTATAGGTATTCAAAGTGTTTTAGACTACATGCAACCCAATTCACGTCTGAAAACTTTGAAGGGGGGTTTTATAGGCATTCAAAATGTCAAATTTCAAAATATGAGAAGGATGGTCAGGAAAAGGAACCTCGTCTCAATCAGAGACGAGGCTTGTCGTTTAGTGAAGATCAACCTTGAGAACGCGGGTTATCGAGCAGTAAAACTCAACAACAAATAGTGAAGCTCGTTATTAGAAACGAGGTTCGACATTCATCTTCGAAGGATGAGGTTTGTCAGTGAAGATAAAACTCATCGTTAGATTTGAAGCTCGTCAGTGAAGACGAGGTTCGTTTAAGGGAAAGTCATCAGGTTTACTACGCAGTTAGTTCCAGCTATCAAAGACGAAGTTCGTTGGTGAAGATGAAATTCGTCAGACGAAGCCAACAAGACAAAATTCGTCAGAAGAAGCTTATTCACTATAAAGTACACTTTGTAAGACGAACCTCGCTGCATAACGAGGCTTGTCTTACATGGCGAACCCCATTTCAATTAAAGACGAGGTTCATTGTCCACGAGAGATTTAGCTGCAACGGCTCTGAAGACTTAGTCAGCCACGTGGGCTAATCTTTAGGAGAACGTTACAGCATACGCTGATTTAGAGGAGGCAGTTACGTCCCTCTACCCGTGATCTTAGCACGTCAGTTACGTGCTTAAACCCTATAAATAGTCATGGATGGCTTGGAAAATTTTCGACTTGGACTTCAGGAATTATCGGAGATCAGAGTTTCTGTGTACGGATCCGGAGTTCGAACTTTGATTCCAGCCAGCTAACGAACGTGAAAAGCTTTAGCGATCATCTTGTGCTAAGAGTCCTGCCAATGCATGATCTGTAGCGCGGATATATATCAGGAAATGTTTACCTGACTTTGGTGCGAATAACACTGGTGGATTAGAGAGATATTACTTAATTTCCTCGAATGCTTTCTGGCAAGCTTCATCCCACACAAAGAATATCCCTTTCTTCATTAATTTTGAGAATGGTTGGCATTTACCTGGCATGTTAGAAATGAACCTGCGAATATATGCCAATCATCCTTATAAACCCCGAAGCTCCTTGAGATTTCTAGGAGGTGGTAGCTCTCGGATAGCTTTGATTTTATCTGGGTCAAGATGAATTCCATTAGTCGTGACCACGAACCCGAGGAATTTACCGCTAGCCATTCCTAAGAATGACTAGTTAGGTTCATCTTCAGTTGGTGTGCCCACATAAGGTCGAACATCGTTTTTAGGTCGTGTAAATGGTTTCCCTTGTCACGACTTTTAATGACCAAGTCATCCACATAACATTCTACAGTCTTCCGTAGATGTTTTTGAAAAATAGAGGTCATGGCATGTTGATATGTAGCACCGGCATTCTTTAACCCAAAGGGCATTACTATATAACATTATATCCCTGAAAGTGTTTGCAAAGATGTGTGCTTTTCTTCATCAGGATACATTTTGATTTGGTTGTACCCTGAGAATCCATCCATAAAAGACATCCTTTTAAACCTGCACATATTGTCAACAATGACGTCTGTGATGAAAGGAAAATCATCTTTAGGACAAGCTGAATTCAGGTCTCGGAAGTAAACACACACTCGAATCTTCCCGTTCTTTTTCAGAGTAGGGATAATGTTGGCCACCCAATCAGGGTGCTGCTCTTCACTGATAAATCCTGACTCAATGAGCTTCTTGACTTCAGCATCAATTGCTTTCATGATTTGGGGCCGAAATCACCTTTGTTGTTGTTTAACAGGCTTGACGTCTGGTTTGATATTTAAACAATGCATAGCTATTTGAGGATCGAGACCATGCATATCCTCATAATTCCAAACAAAAACGTCAATATACTCTCGCACTAGAGTAATAAGTTCTTCTTTTTCTTCGGGCAACAAGCTATCGCTTATGAGGGTTTCGGGTTAACCTCGTCTCCCATGTTCACCCGAATCACTGTCATTAGTAGGAGGCTCGCGTTGTTCAAAGCGGTGTCCCTACTGTATAACCAGCTGTCGGCTTAGCGGATCCTCCAGCAGAGGTAATTGATCATCTTCTTGATTTTCTATTAAAGATGCTGAAGTCATATTGGCCATGAGTGCCTTGAACATAACTCCTATACTGGTGTCAGACTCCCAGCAAATGGATTCAGAAGATGAGGTGCAAGAGTCATCATCTGACTCTCCTTTGGTTCCAAAATGCAATATAAATGGTGGGGATTCATAACCTAACCCAATACGAGTTTTGTGATAGTAATCATCCGACTTTCCTTCTGGGACATAAGCGGATCGGATTGGTGTCCGGATCTCTCTACCGAAATTTAAGCCTTCTTTATGGATGAAGTTGTACCCTATATTCTTCATAAGCTTTCGGGTTGTTGGTGTGAAATACGAGAATTGCGGATCTTTTTCCTCCTTCTCGGATTCTTCCAAAAGAGTTTGCGACGGGCCGTCACTCTTCCCAAAGATGATGTTTTTTGGCCATTAACCTTAGCTGGTACTTTAAAGATTACTTGCAAAGATTCAATTCGTTGCCGATTTGTTACAAAGGATGATTGAATCGGCATGTATAAATTTGATTCATCATATAATCAGGTAGAGGATCTGCCGATGTGCTGGCACTTGTACCTGGCATGTTAGGATTCAATTTAACACATGATAAGTAAGCTAAATCATCATTGTTATTAAAGATAATTCCACTTTCCTCATAGACATGATCGTTTACATCCAAATTTTCAAGATCGATTATGACGGGTTCTATGTCATTAAAAACAAGACCTGTTTGTGCTTAGACTCGGTATCGGCTTCATTACCGTTATATGGTTCTTCAATCAGTGGTACTTCAAATGGCCCACCATCAAGGTAATGGATAGAATCTGTGAAATAATTCTTCACCTCCTTGAATGGTTGCTTTTCTGCAACCACTGTTTTGACTTCACCACTCTCATCTACATATTTCATGCATTGATGTAGAGTTAATGAAACAATCAGATTGTTATGGATCCAAGGTCGACCCAATAACAAATTGTAAGATGTCTCTGCATCAATAACGTAGCAAGTGACATCCGTCCTCAAGTCACCCATCTGGCATTTAAGTTTGATTTTGCCAAGGGGACGAGTATTGGAAGCATTGAAGCCATAGATGGTGGTTCCCATCGTTGACAAACGATGCAGAGGGACTCTAAGGTGATGAATGAGTCTCAACAGTATAATGCTCAAAGCAGAACCAGGGTCAACCTGAATTCTATCTACCCGAATATAGCCGATATACCCTATGAAGTACAATGGACTATCATGTTTTAGGTTTCTCATGTGCATATCTTTTTGGGAAAAGGTGATGTGCGACATCCTTCCTTGAAAAACTTAACAACATTAAGGGCAAGCTTCTTCCAGCGTTGCTCCGGCTGTGTTTGGTGGAAAGTGAGTGAGGAAAGCCTTCATGAAGAGCTTCTCTCATTGATCGAGATGAACGTAGAAGCTCAAATAAGGTAATCCTTGCTGGAATATTGGCTAACTGAGCTAGCACATTAAACCAAAAAGGATCCTTAGCTTGAGTTTGCTCCGTTACTTCTTTCCCTGGTTTGGGTGGTGCAACTGCTGTTTTGGAGTATTTCTTTAAATACTCCTTTCCCTTGTGTGTTCCTGATATCTGTGCAGGTTGTGCGGTGAATGCTGGCTACTCATTTTCAGAACTGCTAAGTGATACAGTTTCAACTCCCTCATCTGGGATGGCTGAAATAGTGTTGTAAGATCTTCTTGTGACTTTAGGCTTCCTTGCGTTTACCAACATCCACTGCTCGTCCATTAGTAAATCAGGATGAACCCACATCAATTCACCTTTAGGGGTAGTGTAGGGGACCATCCCCTTTTCTTTCTTCTGATGGGGGTCGAAGTTCACAACCCTCGCCTCTGCCTGTGGAATAGGTTTCACACCGTCTTGGACATGCACCTCAGCGAAATCTCCAAATTGTAGCGAGACCATATTCGCAGATACCTTCTTTTGCTCATCTTGAAGTGTCATCACACCTGCATCTAACAAAGCCTGAATTTTATCTTTCATGATATAACATGCCTTGGTTGGATGATGCACCATCATGTGGTACATGCAAAAGTTAGTATCGTCGGTCCTTGACACTTCTGCATTCCGTTTTACCTGTGGCAATTTGATCTCATTCATCTTGATCAAAGATGTGAGAATGGAAACCACATGCTCATCCTTGAAATCGTACTTCTTCTGAAAATGATTGTCGGAAGTATTTCCCTTATATTTTGTAAAAGACTTCGGCGATAGTGTTGTTTCAACAACTAGAGTATCATCCCCTTTTGATTTTCTGTGAATTATAGTTGTCTTTACCCCTTTCCTTTTTAGGCTAGAAGTCTTGAGGTTCTTCAGTATCTATTCTCTTGAGCATGTTTTCCACCTGCTCTCCTTGCCAAACCAAATCTTTCCATGAACGGGCTTCAACAGCGCCCATCTTGGACAAGATATTGATAAAAATATTATTACGGAACATCTCCACAAGAGTAGCTTCAGAAACTTGATCACGTAAATGCAGCGATCGATTTCTGAATCTTTTGACGAAGTCACTGACAAACTCCGTCTTCTTCTACTTCTCAGCCAATAACGTTGCCATAGACACATCAGTGTCATCATCGAAGAATCGGGCTAGAAAAAACCTCTCCAAATCTCTCCAACTATGGATTGACCCTGGCTCAAGTCTGCAGAACCATTCAAAAGCCACCCCTTTTAGGGTACTGATGAACAATCGACTCATGATGGGATCATTACCCACTATATGCATGATCTGTGCTTGAAAGTAATAAATATGTTGGGTAGGAGAACCATTACCGTCAAACTGTACTAAGTTGAACGGTTTGAACTTCGGAGGATACATGATTATATCTCATACACTTGGATATGGACTGGCCACCCCTAGTTCTTTGAAGTTTCCTTAGAGCTTCAATGCATCAAGTTGCTTTTGGAAGTCATCCCACTTTTGGTCCCGTATTTTCGTACGAATTGGATTCAGCTTTAGACGATTCAGAATGAATCTTCAGAACATTTTCCTCCTCATCGTCTTCACCATTGCCATTTAGGTTTCAACGGCTATTATCTTCGTCGACAGGTGAAGGTCGTCTACGCCTAGATCCCGAGGCTTGAGAATGGACCTTCTTCTTCTTCTTTTCTTTCTCCCTGAGGTGTTTCTCCACCATTGCTTTTAGGCATCTGATGAATTCCTGCTGTTGGAGGATGGTTGATTGTTGCTCTTCCATCTTCCTTGCCATGTCTTCTTCACCTCCAGCCATGTGAGCACTTGCTTGTTCACTATGGTCTATATTAGAAGGCTGAGAAGTGGCAATAGCTGAGTTCTCAGGTTCTTATTCAGCCTCGTCTGTAATACCCACTAATCGTCGGTAATCAAACGGGATCAATATGCCTTTACGAGTTTGAGTGTGTTGAAACACCCCTGCCCTTTGACAAGCATTTCACCTAATCTTGGAGAGTATTCAGGATCAGAAGATTTAGAAGAATCATCCAAGTCTTTGCTCTTACCTTTGCTGATCATGTTGATCGTCACTTTAATGTGGTGATTCTTAGATGTTTGTTTTTTTGGGACGAAAGCGTCTTCTTCTTGATGATGAGACCGTCGACGGCTCAGTCAATCGTTCGAAGACTGAAGACTTATGCATTGACTCCCCACATGGACATTAGGAAAGTACTACAGAAATGAGCTTCTCACAGCAGCAATGAGATTGCATTTGACTTATGCTGCGCTTGCGCGTGAGATAATCCTGAAGGTCACCAGCGGGACAACCCCCAACTGCCTCCATCATCTTAGCTTTACCCGAGTGAGACCCTCTGAATGATAGAGGTTGACGAACTTAGGTAGGCTGACAAACTCCATCCTTCGTGTGACAAGATTCGTTGGTAACATAAGCTTGGCGCATGTGCCTTCTCAGTTGGTTCTTAACTTGAGGTTCGTTTTCTTTATGAACCTCGGTATGAACCACTTGTTGAATTTGTTGAACCTCTTTTTGAGGATGAGGTTCGTTTTCTAAGCCTACTCGGGTACGAGGATGAGGTCCATCATTTTGATGTTCCTCAGTCACCTGACCCTCGTCGGACTTGTTGACCTTAGGCTGGTCAGCTCTCGATCGATAGTGAAAACCATCCAGCGAGACCAAGGCTCGAGCCCTACGGCGAGCTTGGTTTTGGCGTTGACGTTTCCATGCACGTCTCGACAGTGGACCAATGAAAACATCCACTTCAGCCATAGCTAGACGAGGTTCGTTATTAGAAGCCAAAATTTGGCTAGTAGAAGCCGAAGTTCGGCTAGGTTGCTTGACAACCTATTTCTTAGCCTGACGGCTAGTTACTGAAGCCTCCTCTTTAAGGGGCATGGACTTTTCCTCGAGACTAACTCGAGATGAATCATCAGAAGTCAATTGGGCTGAAGTTTCATACGAGACTCGACGATACTTTCGTGCCTTCGTGGGATTAGACTTACCAGAGGAGAGAAAATCCTCATATTTGGACTGGTCAAATTCGATGACCAAAGTCTCGATGTCCATTCCCATAGCGATCTTATCTGATTGCGCTACCACCATCTCGTCGGAAAGAATAGCTGCTCTCATTGTGGTCGCCATCGTCTGTAGGGTTGAAAAATTGATGTTGGATTGATTCTCTTGTTTTAAGAAAACTGGGTTCGATCACTTGGTACAAAACCCTTACAATCACTCACTCACTCTCTCTCGATTATAGATGAAGAGAAGATTAATTCAGCTTCTCTTTGTTTAACGTGGGTTCTTGCTAGCGAAATGATGCTTCCCTCGATGCTTGAGTCGAGATTACCTCTCGTTGATAATCAAGACAATATCGCTAAAGCTTCTCACGTTCGTTAGCCGGTTGGAATCAAAGTTCGAACTCCGGATCCGTACACAGAAACTCTGATCTCCGATAATTCTTTAAGTCCAAGTCAAAAATTTTCCAACCCTTATTCATGTAGCCATCCATGGCTATTTATAGGGTTTAAGCACGTAACTGACGTGCTAAGATCACGGGTAGAGGGGCGTAACTACCTCCTCCAAATCAGCGCACGCTGTAACGTGCTCCTGAAGATTAACTCACGTGGCTGACTAAGTCTTCGGAGCCATTGTAGCTAAATCTCTCGCGGACAACGAACCTCATCTTTGTTAGACCCTAGAGGGGGGTGATTAGAGTCTTATGCTAATCTAATCCGATTTTATGCCAATAAAAACTAATTCAACAAACTATTCTTGCAAGATAGATACATAATGTGTTATGAGCAAGAATAAGCAATATGAGAAAATGGATACATCCTAGCAAAGAGATATATGGTGAATTATATGCAATGATATATAAACTAATACGAGGGTGAAATAAACAATCTACAAATGTGATAGGGTAATCTGAAGAGTAATACACAAAGGCGATATAAGATATGAATACAAGAATAAGTACGTCAATGCAATTACAAACAAAAGATATGATCACGGAGTTTGGTCCCCACGACTTACGTCTCCGCTCCTCATCTCGAGGAGATGTTCACTATCATAACCGGGTTTTCTATGCTCACCCGAATAACGTTTACACCACACAATATGGTTTTCTAGCTAACCGAAAACTTTACAATCCACACTCTTGCAATCCTACTTTACACCCTCTAAGTGTTGGTCACTAGCCCGTGTCTTCCTCAAGTGTTAGGAATTACAATCTACCTCTAGGCATTACCACCTACCCCACTCCTCTTGGGACGACCCCGTCTCTCAGCACACACTCCTCTCGGTGTACAAGTGTATTACAAAATGTATCTCACAATGAAGCTCTCAATACAATAAATTTGTTCTCTACAATAGATGAGAACTCAATGTAGGCTCACTCTCTAAGTCACACAATCCCACATCCCAATTATACAATGTATGTAAATACAATAAGCTCAATGGTTGTGTGTGTAAACAAAAAGAAATAAAATCAAACTCAATTAAAGTCTAGCAAATATAAATATGACAATGTAAATCTAAACAAGCTAGATAATTGAGTTGAAAAAACTTCTCTAGAACAAGAAAGATGGAGATGTGAAGTGGAAAGCTCAAACCAAAGATGATCTATTCTTCTTGTGAAACAATCTTCACAAACTTAAAACTCTTAACCCACACTTAAATAAAACTTAAACTCTTGTAAAAACTTATTTAAAACATCCCTTAGTAGTAGAAAATAGTTATGGCAAAGGGGTATATATAGGGTAAAAGAAAACAACCCAAAAAACCCTAAAAACCCACTAAAAAACAAAAATCAGTAAGTTATCGTTACTGTGCAATGGTAACTTCGACGGTCGACCGCGGCTACTGTAACGGTCGACCGCGAAAAACTGACAATTTCAGAAACTGGAAAATTATGTATCTAGCTTTATAAAATTAATTAAAAATAGCAAATCAACTTTAAAAATTATGAAATTTTGAGAGACGATTCTACACATGTAGATAAATATGTTAAAGAAAGAATTTCTTAAATATCACTTCTCATTTATAAGAAATAATTGTTTGAACACAGATATACAATTTCTAAAAAACTACCAAAAACTCATTTTTGTAAATTCAATTGAAAATAACAAAACAACTCCAAAATTAGTAAAACTTGGGAAAATATTTGTATATATGATGATAAACATGTAAATAAAGAAATTTTTAAATCGCATTTTTCAATTGTGAAAACGCTTCTATTTTGCAAAAAATGCACGAACATGTGCACGAACATGAACTTATTTAAAACTTGATTTTGTAAATTCAATTAAACATAAAAATTAATTACAAAATTAATAAAACTTTGGAAAACATTTATAAACATGAAATTGAATATGTTATAAAAAGAATTTCTCAAATTGAATTTTCTATTTGTGAAAACTCATGTATTTTGCAAAACTTATAAATACATGTGTACATAAACTTCTTGATTTTTGACTATTAAGTTAAACAATGTTTTAAGACCTTATAAAATAATTTTATGGACTTAATAGAATATGTGTATAATGGTTGTTAAGTCCAAAAACCAATAACTCAATATTTTGTCAAAATTACTCAGAATCAAGAATTGCGTGCATGTGTGATATTGAGCTCAAAGTATTAACACACAAGTATAAACCCTAAACTAATTTATCCAAGCTTGATCTTAAATATTATTGTCTTGGTTACGGATAAAGTTTGATTTTGAATATGGCTTGATGTGCAATGGCTACATACCGATATTCCGCCAACCTCCATTTGATGTGACCGTTATGACGCAATTCCATCCAACCTCTAACATATTATTTGCCTAGAATAAATATAAAATACAAACACTAAACAAACAATATTAAATGTAAATTGTTTGTTAATCACCATCTAAATAAGAAGGCCAACAATCTTTAATTAAAATGATGTTCGCCATGTAAGACGAGCCTTACGCAGCGAGGTTCGTCTTACAAAGTGTATTTTGCAGTAAATAAGCTTCTTCTGACGAATTTTGTCTTCACTGATTTCGTCTGACGAATTTCATCTTCACCAACGAACTTCGTCTTCGATAGCTAGAACCAATTGCGTAGTAAACATGATGACTTTCCCTTAAACGAACCTCGTCTTCACTGACGAGCTTCAAATCTAACGATGTGTTTTATCTTCACTGACAAACTTCATCCTTCGAAGACGAATGTCGAACCTCGTTTCCAATGACGAGCTTCACTGTTTGTTGTCGAGTTTTACTGCTCGATAACCTGCGTTCTCGAGGTTGATCTTCACTAAACGACAAGCCTCGTCTCTGATTGAGATGAGGTTCGTTTTCCTGACCATCCTTCTCATATTTTGAGATTTGGCATTTTTGAATGCCTACAGACTTATCCCAATCACCAAATATTTTTGTCATCGTAATTCTCCTTTCATTCCATGCTTTACTATACGATATTTCAATGAACTTCGTATCTAGCACTCTCTCAATTATATTACCTAGAGTTAGTTCAAGCTTCTTCTTTAATTTTGGCATAATCAACTGCGCTATGTAAGAGGCAGATGCACCACTATGATCTTACTTTAATATCAGGTTACTACATGTGTGAACACTGTAGTATTCTGTGATCCTAAAATGCCCATTATATTTCTTTCTGGCAAATACATATAACTTCGAAGGACATGTGTAATCAGCTTCATTTCCCTCAGCCTGACCTCTCCTTTGTTTATTCATAAAACAAATTGCGTCATAACTTGTGCTATTGCTTTTAATTTGCTTGAATTTGACATTCTTTTTAATTGAGTAATCACGAATCGCATTAACCAATTGGTCTTTAGTCTCGAATAAATCACCAATTCTGAAAGGGACGTCATCATCTCCTCTATGAGTTGAACTTTGGCCAATGCACATATCTTGTATCGTGGAAGAATGAATCCACTCATCATCTTCAAACTCATCGGGGGGTGGTTCTTTGTACTCAACATATTTATTATTAACATAGCCTCATCAGGCCAATCCGGTTTCTCTTCAATATCTTCACTCACAAATTGCATGCTATCAATTGGTGCACTATCTCGATTTTCACCTTTAGAGGCGTTGCTTCTTTCATCCTCTTCAATTGTTGCACCTCTTAACGGCCTCATATTTTTATAAGGGACTTCATTTTTCATGAAGTTTGATGTTCCACCGAATGAAGGTGTAACACTGTGATATTAAAATCGAGTCCGCTCCATTTCACTCGAAGAAGAAAGAAAACCATCAGACTCAACTCCCAAATCTAACATGCGTGAGAATTATTCTGGAGGGTTGAATATTTGGCACGAACTATATGGTAACTTTTTAATAAACAATTCTACCGTTGGTTACGACTTGCTCAAATTAAACATAATACTTATATGATGATCGTTTGAGATCTCAACTGCAGACGTTCTATCAAAAGTTATGGGCCAATTGCATATTATTTTTAGTCGGTACTCTCGTGGGTCAATTCCCGTAACTCGGTGTAATTCATTAATCAAGTCATGACAACTATATGATTCCGAGATCATTAACGACATCGTTACCCCTCCGACGTGGCATATTATTCATTCCATAATTAATTTTTTTACCATAAAAACGAGCAATAAAAATCATATTGTTCAACCTATACAAAAGAAGATTATATCATTTAAATATAAAAAAAATTTAAAAACATTATCAATTACAACCCTAAATCCAAAATTGAAAATCCAAGATGCAAATAATCTTATATAATTTTGACCAAAAACCCTAAACCCCAAATTGAAAAATCCTAAACCCTAGAATTGAGCATTCTATGCCCTAAAAGTTTAATTTCAATTACAACAATCAACACACAAAGCATTCGAACCACTACAAATAGAGTTCAAACCCTAGAAATTCGTTTTTGAGAGAAAACCCTAGATTTCTACATGTTAAAAGAGGAGAGAAGGAAGAGAAATTATCCTAGAGATCTTTCACGACGAATTTCGGCCGCAAAATGGAGTTGAAATTGAGATCGGTGGTAGCAAAATGAGAGAGCCACGGTTTTGGAGAAGAGAGAGGCGGCTGGGAACGATGGGTTTGGGGGGAGAAGGGTTTGGGTTGGTTTATATAGGGGGCGGGACCCAGAACAAGTACTCGGTTTGGCAACCCCGACGATTCTATCCCTTAGCCAATTTCCTAACTGGGGCTAGCCACTCTCGGTTAAATGGTCGGGGTTCCCAACCCCGACCAATTTAAATATGTGCTAAATTAGTCGGGGTTTCGAACCCCGACTAATTAGGTTACTAAATTGTCGGCGATGTCCAAAATAGTCTGGGTTACCAACCCGACTAATTAGGATAGCATTTAAAAAAAATCGACCAGCTTTCTAGCCACGATGCTGACGTGACGAGAAAGTTGGTTGATGTGAATATGATATAAATTTGAGATTAAAATTAGGAATGAGTTTGACGTGGCGAGAAAACGAGTCAATTTGAATAGGGTC
This sequence comes from Asparagus kiusianus, assembly GCA_022839385.1. Lineage (NCBI taxonomy): Eukaryota > Viridiplantae > Streptophyta > Magnoliopsida > Asparagales > Asparagaceae > Asparagus > Asparagus kiusianus. The sequence continues at coordinate 182,576 of BQKN01066886.1, forward strand.
GAAATTTGAGATTAAAATTAGGAATGTATTTATTTAGAAAATTTCTTCAAGGAAAAATTGCTTCAAGGCCCCAAATTCATATTTTCAATGTACCTTAGCCCCCCAAACTTTTAAACATGTGTTGCAGCCCCCCCCCTTTTTGAAAAAATTATTAAAAGCCTCTCCCCCCAAGTTCCCATGCAAACTCCATACACAATCCCTATTTTACCCTCCCCTACACCCCCCCTCCTCCTCCTCCGTTCCCCCTCTGCCCCCGCCCCGCCTCCCTCCCCCCTACACCTCCTTCTCCTCCCCCGCCTCCCTCCCCTCCCCCTACACCTCCCTCCTCCCCCCGCCCCGCCTTCCTCCCCCTACAGCTCCCTCCTCCTCCTCACCGCCTCCCTACCCCGCTGCACCTCCCCCTGCCTCCCTCCCCCCGTCTCTCTCCCTCGCTGCACCTCCCTCCTCCTCCTTTGGTCCTCCTTTGCCCCCTTCCCCGCTCCGTCGCCGGCGTCGTCCCGAGGAACTTCGCATGGGCACATTAATATTAACTCTTTTCTGTAATATGTTAACTCTTTTCTGTAAAATGTTAACTCTTTTCTGTAACATGTTAACTTTTACAGCTAACATGTTAGCTGTAAGAGTTAACATATTAGCTGTTAGAGTTAACATGTTACATGTAAGAGTTAACATGTTAGCTGTAAGAATTAACATGTTATCTGTAAAAGTTAACATGTTACAGAAAAAAGTTAACATTTTACAGAAAAGAGTTAACATGTTACAGAAAAGAGTTAACATATTACAGAAAAGAGTTAATATGTTACAGAAAAGAGTTAACATGTTATAGAAAAGAGTTAACATCCACTGACATGAGAAAGAGGAGGGTAAATTCGGGATTTAAGTCAGCTGATATGTCAAATCATGAGCGGGCATGTCTAATCAACTGCTGAAATGAGCTGGAATCATGATGGAGGAATGATGGAGGGGCTTGGACACATTTTTTTAAAAAAGGAGGGGCTAAAGAACATTAAAAAAAGTAGGAAGGGCTGGGGCACATTGAAAATATAAATTTGGGGCCTAGAAGCAATTTTTCCTTTCTTCAATTAGGGTACCCCGGGGGGGAAAAAAAAAGTTTAGATCTGAGGAAACCCGACCCGGAAGAACCCCCCAACCAGCCTTACGTGGAAGCCTTTGATTGGTCACTACACGCGTCCTCCTTCCCAATCTCCTAATTAAAATAATAAACCCACAGAAAAACCCCCGATCGATATACCCATCAGTAGAGGCTCGCAGGGGGGGATCGATCAAATCCATCAAAGATCAAAGAAAGAAAAAAGAGGAAGAAGGAAAAGACGAGAAGGATGCTGCTAAGTTTCGGCCTTTCGATCCTCCTCCTCCTCATTTCCTCCCTAGGTTCCCCCGCCGTAGCCCTGTACCCGCCCTCTTCCCCTGTCCTGCAGCTGACCCCCTCCAACTTCAGATCCAAGGTATCCGTCTCAGATCTCCCTCCCTCTGTCGATCGCCGTCACCGACCGTTGACTCACTTCGGCGGTGGCGATTGCAGGTACTGGACTCGAACAGGGTGGTCCTGGTCGAGTTCTTCGCGCCGTGGTGCGGGCATTGCCAGGCTCTGACGCCGGTTTGGGAGAGAGCCGCCGCCGTGCTGAAGGGAGTCGCCACCGTCGCGGCCCTCGATGCCGATGCTCACAAGTCTCTCGCTCAGGTATACCATGAAGTTTGGCTGACCTTTATGGTTCCTTTTTTGATTTGGCTCGATGATTACCTGGGAAGTGGAAAATGGAGTTGGGGGGAATTCACGGGATCTGCATTAAGTTATAGTACTGGTTTTTAGCACCCGTAAAGATGATTATAAGTGAATCGTGAACATGTAGGAAGCTTCAAAGTTTTATTTTAGACGAGATATAAAGTGCAAGAATCATTGATAATGCGAAGGATGAAAAGTTACGTGTCTACTTAAGTGACAAGTGTGGTAATTCTGCAACCAGTGGCAAGTTTATTTATTTATTTATTAGTGTAGGATGGTATAGATGCTAAAGTAATTTTCTTTGATTAGTTCAGACTAGTTTACGTGGAAAAATAATATAGTTTGCATAAGTTCCCATGCTTGATTATGTAATGTGGTTTGATGGGGATCGCAATGATAGTGTTAGAAATTCTTTGTCCTCACATCTCTTTGGAGCCTTTTTTTTGGGGGGGTTAATCTTAGCAGCTTCTCCTCAACTATGATCGGGGTCCTGATTGGGCCGTCAATATTAAATCGTTCTTCCACATTAGTCCTTTCGTGGAAGTTACTTTTATCTTCTTACACACGCATTCATTTCTTATCATCTCTTATTGTGTTTCGCCGGACATTCTCATTTCATCTATCCTCATTTTAGCCAAGTTCTATTTTGGGTCTAAACGATGACCCTCGTAGCCCATGTATCTTCTATGGCCCGGTTTGTGGAATTTTCCCTTTGCCTTTCAGGGATTCTGTGCTTATAGTGAATCAAGCATTACTCAATATTGTTATCCTATTTTTACTTCTATGAGCAACATATATAAACAGTTTGACTATCATGACGGGTACCTGACAAAATTAGAGAGAAACAGGCACAATGATGCACCTTTTGGTTGCTTGTATGAATATATTGCCCTTTAGGATTATAAAAGACCATAGTTTCTGCCACCAATTGGAGAGGGTTGACTCCAGGTCAAGCCATCCACCCATATTACTTCACAATAATTTTCATCGAGCTTTCTTCGTAGCTGATGGAAAAAGAGACTTAGATGGCAATCATAGTAATGACTATGAATAGTTCTAACTGGTCTGTAATTGGTGCTTAATATTCATGCAGTAGATACTCCCTTTGCAGTTCTTCAAACATTAGCTTAGTGATTGAGTTCACCGGATTGTTGGCGTTAAGAGTTCCCTTACAAAGTTGTGCATTAGAATTTTTGTCTTGTTCATTTATTCATTACTATGTTTTAGCTTCTGTTGATATCTTATATATTTTCATCTCATCTTACCTTTCGTCCTCTTGGAGCCTGTTTCTTAGGCCTGACCGTAATTATGACATGAAAATATTTTTTCTAGAAATTAATAGCTATTTTGTTCGGAAAAAAATTGATGCCTGATCAGTCATTTTGGATTCCTTATAGGAGTATGGAATTCGAGGATTTCCAACTATTAAAGTATTTTCTCCTGGTAAGCCTCCGATAGATTATCAAGGGGCAAGAGATGTGAAGCCCATTGTTGAGTTTGCTGTCAAGCAGGTTTGTTGAAATTCACACATCTTATTTATTTACTTCTTAGAATCCATGGGACAATGTAGTTTCTGATATTATAATATCCCCTTATATCAATTTTTTTTTTCCGGATTAGCATGGAGTTAATCAGGCATTTACTTTGATAATAGCTGACATAAACCACTATCCATGGATATGTTTCTATGTTGATATGCTTTTTTGGTTATATGTATGTTTTAGTTAGTCCAGAATTATGGTGTGTGTGTGTGTGTGTGTGTATATATATATATA
>BQKN01066886.1:186494-231605 GCA_022839385.1 Asparagus kiusianus
ATATATGTAAAGGAGGATTTGCTATGACTGCCCCCGTAAGCAATTTTGGACCACTATGACTGATGATAAAATACCAATTGTCACGACCTTCATATCCTAATCTCAAATTTGTTTTGATAGCTAATGAGTGGGCTTAAAGGTTTGTCCACCATTTATCAAGTGGTTCTAGAATGAGTGATCTTTAAATAATATAAGAAATGATACCACTTTATTCATGAGTTAATGGTGTAAATATGATGTCAGTTCAGATCCACATATGTAAGGTGTGTTTGCTGATTAGTGCGGATCATCAATTATGATCATATTAGTTTTTCAGAGGTTGGTGTGATAAGTTTCTTATAATGACAGTTTGTCCTCCTGTTCTTTTATTCTCTTTCTCCCTCTGTGTATGCATTTTTTTATCATATATTTTTATTTTGGTGGTTTAAGTTGACATGGATAAAGAAGTGAGTCCCGTGATTTACACGCTATCCAGTTGAATGACAAAGTTATGGAACAATGTGTGATCGTGAATAATCTACTCTGGACAGTTCATCATTTCCTATTACATTGTACCTATTTGTAGGTCCAAAAGAAAGACATACCTAAATCCTACTATTACAGAATCTGATTGTTTCAGTATTGGGAAATATGCATACCTAAATCCTATAATATTTATCTTATAGCTATCTAGTTGAATGATAATTTTATGGAACTATGTACAATCTTGATAATTCTACCATGACTAGTTCATCGACCCTTATTAAATTAAGGCCATATTTCATATCCAAAAGAAAGAAATTCCTAAACGGCTAAACCTTACAACTATAGAATCTTTTGTGTAACCCAAATAATTAGGAGAAATTTTCAAAAACAGATCCAATTCTAACTTTATTCACAAAAAACGACCCAGTCTCATTTTATTGAGTGCAACCGACCTAGTTTAGGCCACGTTAGCGTCGTGACTAGAAACTGGATCGATTAAAAAAAGCGATTCCTTAATTAGTCTGGGTTAGCAATCTCGACCAATTAGAAGCCAAGTTCTAATTAGTTGGAATTCTAAACCTGACTAATTGGATGGGTGTGCCAAATATTGTCGGGGTTGCCAACCCGACCAAAATTGTCGTGTTTGGCAACCCCGATTATTTGGCAGAGAACGCCCAACCTAGGAAGATGATAAAGCATAGATTGTAGTCAACCTTGGTATGATCTTCAGAGAGAATTTGAACCGTCAGCAGCTCTACATGATCCAATTTCGAGCCCGGAAATCTAGTGAGGGCATCCAAATAGTTAGGGTTGCTAACCTTGACTATTTGGCAGAGAGCGTCAATGTTCAAAAACACGTTTTTTATTATCCCTGCGGTTCGAGAGCGAGTCACGATTAATCGGATTATGCACCGATTAATCAGATTATGCGGAATTATGCGTTTTTTAATTTTTAACATATATTTGTTGTTTTTCATACATAAAAATGTATATAATTCATAAAAGATAGAAGATATACTAAGAAAATAAACATGTGACTGAATAATCAATAACTAAGTAACTAATTAAACACTCGATCCAATGCATCCATTATCCATGCATACATCATAATTAACTAGCTACTCGGATAAAAGCCACTAATTAAAACAAAAGTTCATAAACTAAAACCAAAGCGTTTAGTCTTCCTCGTCATCTTCATAACGAATGTTAACATCCAACTCTTCCTAAGAGGGAGCCTCAAAATCATCATTATTACCCTCATCCAAATCATCTTCATTAGTCCCTTCATTAGTCATGTCATCAATAGCTACACTAGAAGAGCCCTCCTGATCTGAACTCGACCTACTAGTATGCCTCCAAGTGTCCTTCTACTCCTACGTGGGTCTTCATTAGCCTCACTAGCATCGGCAATAAACTTCCATGAAATCCACTACCCAGAAAGATTTCATCTTCTTCTTCATTCTCCTTCTCTTTAACATTGTCAGACTTCCAATGCAATGCCCTAGAATCATCATTAGCCAGAAGCACATCCTTGATTTTGCCACTCTTTGTTCTTTGTTCTTTTTTGTATGATCTTTCTATTGAATTGCACAAATGCAAGATCATTTAGCCTCTATAGGTCTAGCCGATTCCTCTTTTTAGTATGTATCTGCATATTTTATAAATCAAGATACAATCATGCATCATGACATGTTATTAATTTGTTAGAAAAACTATTACCCCCTCAAATACACTCCAATTTCGCTCACAATCCGAGGAACTGCTGGTCAAACTGAGTATGTTTATAGGCATCTTTCTCAAATGAGGCGCATCTCCTCCAAAGCTATCCCACCAATGTGCTATTAATTTGAAACAAATATATATTTAGCAATTAGCATATTAACTAACTATTAAGTTAGGAGTAGACTAGAAGCTTGAAACAAAATTTGAACCTGGATCAAAATTATCAGTGCCCCACAAGCTCTTCTGCATTCTTGTCTTCACCATTTCTTCTTGTGCAACATTATTATGCACCTCCTCCATTCCCCAAAAGAATGCATCAAGACAATAAAAAATAGCATTCCTAGCAGCAGTAGTCTCGTGAGGCGTTTATCCCTATAGTAGTAATAGTGATTCAAAATGTAAGCTGCTAAATGTAGTGGATTGTCTACCCTCATTGCCGCATGCTTCTCAATAATCTCACCAATCGGTTAATAAATAGCCTCCTTCCAGTTACAAGGAGATTTTATCTTATTCTTAGCATCCTTCAACATACCATAGGCAAAGCCCATAGAGGACCTCCTATCTGCATCAATAATTCTCAGCAGCTTGAAAAGAGGAGCATAGATTTTGATCAACAACTGTGTATCATTCTAGAAAATATCGGAATAGACTGTAAATCTAGTACTAACTCTCTTAGATGTCTTGGCCCATCTGTTTTCCTCCTACTCAGTTGAAGAGACCATAGCAGCTAATTGTGACTTCTTCACTAAAGAAGTCAGGCTAAGGAAGTGACAAACCATGTAACTCCTGGGCGAACAAGCTCCCTTCTATTAGTAAACTTGCGCATCAAAGAAAGAGTACTATGATGCGAGTAAAGAAACACCGTGAGATTTCTCCCCTTTTCTATCACAAACTTGAACTTTGAAATCTTCCTAATATCCTCCAACATCAAATCATTCGTGTGCCGCACAGCTAGTCCAGAATATGTTCGAACGCTTATCTTTTAACTTGTTCTTTGCAGCATATTAGATGCAGCATTATTTGTAACCACCTGCACTACACGAGACTCACCAATCTCCATTATGCAATCTTCAATCCATTTGTAGATGTAGTTTTCCGTGTAGGCATGCTCAAAGTTTTCGATAGACTTGATGAAACTCCTGCCTTCCTTGGAATGGACGCACAAGTTCATCACACTCCTGTGCTTCCTATCAGTCCATCCATCGGTAAGGATACTACAATCGTACTCATCCCACCGTTGCTTCTGCTTCTCCAACCCTCCCTCAATCTTATCACATGCTTTTTTTAGAAGAGGAACTCTAAATTTATACTGACTAGGCCCCTTGTACCCTGGCTCATACCTCCCAATCACCTCACATGCAATATCAAATTCCTCCATGTCAAATACATGAAAAGGAAGTCCCGCTGCATATGCCCACATGCTCAATTTTTCATGAGCTAAATCCCTTCATTGTCTCCTCTCAGACTCATTAAGCACGGTTTGTCTCATTTTGCTATCTGCAACCATCTTATCTAACGGACCGGAGACACGCGGCTTCTTTGAGCCTATACTAGCTGGTTCGGGTGCTTCCTCCTCTCTCTCGTCTGAAATATAGACCTCTTGTCTCATCTCATCCTACGCCTTCTTCTTGTCGTTCTTTCTCATCTTGATTGCATCTAAGTTCTGTCGACAAGCTCGCCTATCCTCATCACTTGTAAGAGGGCATCCCTTGACTCCTCCCTTCATGACCTTCATGCACTTTTTACATTGCTCAGTAAAGATGACAATCCACTTTGATGCAAACATTCCTTCATGACCTTCATCACTTGTAATAGCATTTTCATCCACTTTGAGGCCAAGTATAGGCCTTACATCCTGCATAGTTGCCTCTCCTTGTGACATGTGGAATGTATTTGTCTCAGTTCTCTATCATTCAATCAATGCCGACAAGAGAAACTAATCGAGTCTTATCCATTGCAATTTTGACCTTTCCAAAAATCCCGCATGATGAATATAATATTGAACATGTGGATTCGTCAAATCCCAACCCGAATGTGCATAAGTATGATCAATAATAGTAATACTTAGGACATGCATATATATATATATATTTATTACAACACTCATTCGATTCAAAATAAGATTAAAAATTTAAAATGATTGAAAATAATAAAAAGTTTACCTCCCCTAAGTCTATCTTCGCGGATCAGTATCAATCTTGGTCGTATAGGACCTCATATGTCAATGGTGTCGCCTGCATAATGTAAATGTTTGCGCATATGAAATAAAATGTGTCAGTATTATGTTATAGTATAAGTTGAATTAGTAATAACTTATAGAATATGAGAGTATGCATTGACTTACAAATTACATAGAATAAAATTATAAAATAAACAAATTGTACCCACTAATTGCTATCTATTAGGATTGGTAGGACAATGATATCTATTATGTTTGGTTGTCTGCAATATCCACACATATTTTATTTTGAGGCTCCTTCCCATCATTCATCCATCGTACCTCTTATATGTATTGATCGCGGACGTCCAACTTGTCTTTTATAGTCAGTATGTAATACATGCAGCTCGTTATAGGGTGGCAGTGACTACTGTCTTTAATGGGATGAAAACATGGCTTGTATGAATCCCCATAGTGACTTGTTTGATATCGTTCGGAAGCATGTGTAGTATGAAGTATTTGCACCCCCAAATTGCTTGGAAGAAACAGCTATAATATGCGAACATGGTAATTTTTACAATTGTGGTATGTTGCAAGTGCATGTGTTTTGTATTTCTCATAAATTGACGGTGTAATTATGACCATATTTGTTTGTAGCATGTCATTCATCTGCAGCAAATCCAACAATCTTTGTTGATCTTGCCTGCACGATACAAGACCCTACAATCTCTTTATTTTTTTGGTGTCAACACCGTCACCCACTTTGCTTCATTCTTTCGCTGCTTAACAAAATAATGATTGAGTCTATGAAATATCATCGCAACCAGCGCCTGTATGTGGATCGCTCGAGCTCCTTTAAGTATATCGTTGAAGCTTTCAGAACAATTAGTTGTCATCATGCAAAACCGATTCCCTCCAACTTTACTTAGTGCTCACCAGTTAATGTATTCACTTCACGAACTACTCTTAATCCAGTCATATGCAGCTTGAAATGTTACCTTGATTTGATCCATTATCCGATCATACACATGTTTTTGGTGCACAACCCGCTTGTCAAAAAAGGTTTTGTAAATGTATCTCCTCATGCCTCTTTTTAAAATGACCTCTAATGTGTCTTAAGCAATATCGGTGATAGTGATGAGAACCAATCTCTTAACAATGCTTTAAGAATACCTTTCATCCTGTTGGATATAAAAGTAAATTTCCTAGGAGGTAACATATTAAAAATATATAATTGAATACGAGCAAAAAATCACTCCTAGTTTTCACTGTTCTTGACCTCCACAACAGCGAAAGCCAAAGAAATAAGCTACCGTCTGCATCTACTCCTATAGCAACAAGCAATACACATTTGTATTTACTATATAAGTGTGTGTCATCAATACTAAGAACCGACCGACAAAATATAAATCCCTCGATTGGAGAACAAAATGTCCAAAATACACAAGTGAATTGTTGAATTGCCGGATGGATCTCTTTGGTTATAAGTTTGTATTCAGTTCCAAAATTGCTTCTTTTGATCGCATCAAGATATTGAGGAAGTGTCGTGTAAGACTTCTCTCAATCACTAAATATTTTTATCATCGCGATTATCCTTACATTTCGTGCTTTACTATATGATATTTCAATGAACCTCATATCTAGCACTATCAATTATCTGACCGGGATTTCGATCAAACTTCTTTAACTTTGGCATAATTAACCACACTACGTTAGAGGTGGATGCACCACAATGATTTGACTCCAAGATCGGATTTCTATATGTGTGAACCCCGGAATACTCTGTGATTTTAAAACGCCCATTATCTTTCTTTCCGGTAAATGAATATAACTTCCAAGGACATATGTGATCAGCTTCATTTCCCTCCGCTTGACCTTTTCTTTCTGTATTCATAAAACAAATTGCATCGAAACTTATTCGATTGCTTTTAACTTGCTTGAATTTGACCTTTTTGATAAAGCAATCATGAATAGCATTAACCAATTGCTCCTTAGTTTGGAATAAATCTCTAACTTTAAAAGTGAAGTCCTCATCTCTTCTACTATCTAAACTTTGGCCGATGCTAATATTTTGTATTGTGGAAGAACGAATGTACTCATCATGTTCAAACTCGTCGGGAGGTGGCTCTTCGTACTCAACATATTCATTATTAACATAAGCCTCGTCAGGTCATCCTGGGTTTTTTTTAACATCTTCAATCACAAATTACATGCTATCAATTGGTGCCTATCTTATTCTTCACCTTCGGAATCGTCGCTTCTTTCATCCTCTTCAATCGCCGCCCCTCTTAATGACCTCATATTTTGATAAAGGTTTCATTTTTCATGACATTTGACATTCCCCCAAATGAAGGTGCATTTAAGTATTGAAATTGAGTCCGCTTCATTTCACTCGGAGATAAAAAAAACCGTCAGATTCAACTCCCAGGTCTAACATGCATGAGAACTCTCCCGAAGGTTTGAATATTTGGCCTGAACTAAATGGAAACATTTCAATAAACTATTGTACCGTAAGTTGTGTCTTAATACTTATATGATGATCGTTTGAGAACTCAACTGTGACGTTATGTTAAAAATTATGGGCCAATTGCATATTACTTTCAATCAGTACTCTTGTGGATTAATTTCAGTAACTCAGTGTAATTCTTTACTCAAGTCATAGTAGCTAGATGATTCCGAGATCATGACGATGTCATTACCTCTCCAATGTACATCGGCATATTATTCATTTCATAGTAAATTTTCTCACCATAAGAACACGCAATAAAAACTATATTGTTCAACCTCTAAAAAAAATTAGATTATATTATTTAAATGCAAAAAATTTAAAAAAATTGTCAGGACATTAAAGAAGAGAAGGAAAACCCTATATGCAAACAATCTCGTAATCCATATATACAATGCAACAATCTCATAATCATATAACTCTAATTTTAATCAAAAGCTCTAAATAAATAAATGAAAACCCTAAACCCCAATAAGAGCATTCTATTCCCTAGAATTCGAATTTCAATTAAAGCATGCCACACACACAAAGACTGACAATCATCATAAAGATATGTAATTGATATTAAATTTCAAATCCTAGAAATTAGATTTTAATGAAAACCCTAGATTTAAATGTTGAAGAAGATAAGAGAGAAAAACCTTAGATTTTTAAATGTTGAAGAAGAGAGAAGGAAGAGAAATTACATTAGAGACATTCTGCAAACATTATCCCTAGAGATCTTCTGCAAACATTCTTATCGAATTTCGGCATAAGAAGGGAGTTGGGTGACTCGGGTTGGCGGAGAAAGAGAAGGATTGGAGGTAGAGAGAAAAAATGAAAACTGAGGGGAGAGGGGCCGGGTGGGAATACGTAAGTGGTGGGCCTAGCACTAAAAAGTCGGGGTTCCCAGCTCTGACTATTTCATAATTTAGCCGCAACTCAAAGTTGGAACGACGGGGGAGGTCTTTGCCAAATTATCGGGGTTGCCAAACCTGAAAGTTTTGGTCCAGGTTGGCAACCCCGACAATATTTGACAAACCTATCTAATTAGTCGTGTTTGAAAAATCCTAAATAATTAGAACCTGACTTCTAATTGGTCGGGGTCGCCAACTCCAACTAATTAAGACGTTACTTTTTTTTTAAATCGATCCAGTTTCTGGCTACTATGCTGATATGGCCAAAACTGAGTCGATTTCACTAAATAAAATGGGGCTGGGTTGTTTTTGTGAATAAAGTTGAGAATTGGTCTGAAAATTTCTTCAATTAGTTATCTTATGGTGATCTATATTTTACCACCGAAACAGGAAGAAGTTTTCTAGTCTCAGGAAGCATAATAATGTGCCATTTAAATTAAAAAAATATAAGAAATTACTATGATATACTCTTGAATCTAGCACTATTCACTGAGTATGAAACCATCAATTCAGATTAGAATCAATTCAGATCAGAATCGTCACATTCCAATCACTTAGCAAACATTTTCTTGTTCTAAGCATAGGGTTGTTTGATATAAAATTGTTGATCTTGTCAAATTTCTGTAATTCATAAAATCATGTAGCAACTCTTCCAAAACGTAAGCCTCATATGCACATGCATATGTGTGCTCATGTGTGCTAGGTGGACATGATTTGGGAAATCAAAATCAGTTGTCTGAAGACTGCCTTTTTTAAGATAAACTGTCTTTTGGCAATAATGTTATGAAATAACGTGTATGTTCTTTCAATTTGATCCTCTCTTGTTTTTGCTAATAAAAATAATTTTCTTTATCCTTATGCAATTTTTTGAAGAATGGGTTAATTGAGACTAGAAAAACTATGTAATTAGTTCTCATTAAATTTATTACCAATCATAATATATCTCATTCCTATTACCAACAAAAATATGTTTAAAGATCAGCAAGAGATTAAAACTACTAATGATTAAATATAAAACATTAAATTAAATTACTTTCTGTCTTCCTAACTAAATTATACTGGATGCTATCAAGTAAAATGAACATGCTCATTAATGCAAAATGACTAACAAACAACATATTAGTAAAACTTGCAAATTAGAGTATCTATAAGTTGACTTAATAGCTATTAACTTAGATTTAAGTATTCTCAACTTCAAAAATAATGAATGATGTTTATAATGAAAATTAGATTGCTCATAAGCTATTTAATTCTAATATAGAACTACTTTAGGTTAGGAAATATGCCTTTTTAGTTTTAATTTATAAATCATGTAAACAATCTCATACTTGCATCATTGGGAACATATCTAAATCATAGTAAATAACTAAGCAATCTAAATATTTAATTCTAATCATAAATTACATGTTAAATAAGGGTTGACTGTGAGCAGACCCCCTGTAGTATCACCCAATTGTGAGTAGATCTCCTGTAGGTCTATTTGTGGGAATAGACCCCAGTAGCAATGTAGCATTGGTCTACGTGTGAATACACCACCCCCTTAGGGAACTCTTTTTACTCTTTTAAAAATAAAAAAATTAGCAATTGAGGGTCTATACTCACCAATGGACTATAGAGGGTCTAACCTCCACCAACATTTTTAACAATTTAAGAGTTAAAAAAAATCACTCGGGGGGTCTATTCGCAAAACTAGAACTATAGGGGGCTATTCACAATTGGGTGATACTACAAGAGGTCTGTTTGTAATTAACCCTTAAAATAGTGCAAAGTTCTATCTCTAAAATAAAAAAAATAACTAAAGGATTTCATAAAGTTAATTGATATGCTTTTATTTTGAATTTCCTTTAAGTATTAGAGTAGAAAGTTTTTAAAGTAAAGGACAATTTTGATATAGTTTATACAATTTGGTGGTATATTACTCGAGAAGGTAATGCTATTTGTGCTCTTGTAGTAGCAATAAGATAGTTGGTAATTCTTATTCCTTTGTTAAAATCAGAAAAGACAAAGTGTGCTATTAAAATATCTGCAAGAACTTAATATTCAAATAACACCCCTTTCTTCTTGTCATTCTTCAAGTTAGATGATTTATTAGATAACTACATTAGGACCTTATGTAGAATACAGTCTTGGGTTTTTCATATAAATATAGAAAGACTAATTGTATTAAATTACCAGAGTGAGACGAACTCCTATTAGCATACATGTTCTTATATCTTCATGGAAAGTTGCTGCTATGAAAATAAGTTTGTGTACATATTAGATAATTTTGCACACTGGTAGTTCAAAAACATGTTGAATGGGTGGCGAGAGGATTTTGTTAGAAGTTAGCCTCATATTGATTCTATTTAAAGTAGAATTCTTTGTAATTTGTGAAAATTAATGAGTAATGTACTAATTAGAAGTTAACCACCATTTAGTTTCTATTATACTTAAGTTTTTCCTATGGACAGATTAAAGCTCTTCTCAAGGAGCGGTTAGATGGAAAGGCAACTGGAGGTTCAAGTGAAAAATCTGAAACAAGTGCTTCAGTTGAACTGTCATCAAGCAACTTTGATGAAAAGGTCATAAAAAGCAAGGACCTTTGGATTGTGGAGTTTTTTGCACCATGGTAAGTCGATGACTGCAATTTAAGTGGACAGTGGGCGTGAATACTAATATTTTTTGTGCTCATTTTAAGTTAGCAATCATAAGCGGCCTCTAACTGGTTTTACCTTCATGTCCATAGATAACATTCGGTTGGCTAACTTATAGAACATACTTACACTTTATTTATGTAAATGTTTTATGAATTTGTATTTTCATGCTGGGAATAGTTTGACCATCTGGGAATCTCCTAGAAATTTAGATTGGCATGTGAAGTTTGGCTTTTTAATATGATACTCTTTCATTTTCTAAGCTTAAATATTTAATTTGATCTCTGGATATGTTGGAATATGAATCTGTAATGGAAAGTCTTCATGTCCTTGAGTGTTCATATTTCAGATACACATTTACTTTTCCATGTTTGCTGCAATGGATATATAAGTCATTGACTCATCAGACTCAAGACTTCTGTGGGACATTTCCTTTAAGATACATTGCAGACAAGTTGATTTATAGATTTTTTACAACCAGGTTTTGTTTTTGTCGAATGTTACTTGTTAATACATGTTACTGTCTAGTTGGTTATTGGATATATTCCTTTTACTGCATATGCCATATTGCCATTCGACTCCCATGGTCAGTGGAATTGACTGCTAGCATTCCTGTGGCTGCAAAAGAGGTACATATGTTTGGGATGAAGATAATTTGTTTGCATCTTCAGTTTGCAGATAATGACTGGCTATTAGCATTCTTTAAGTAGTTTGACTCTCATACTTCTTTATCTTAGAATGATATGAACCCAATCACTTTTTTCTGGCAACTTATATGAACCGACAATTATTAACATATCAGCTACTTTACACTGCAATATATGGCTACTACCCAGAATATCAATTGTAATTAAAGTCTGGATTTTGTTCTGTTTTGTTACTATTGTCTAAACTTGTACGCTGTCAAGAATCTACATAAAAACAAAACAAATAACTAGTTCATAGATATATCCATTTTGTTTTTATGCATCTGCGAAGTCGGCGGAAATCAATGTTTGGAAACATTTTGAAGGGTAAATGCGTTGAAACTCAAGAGAAGCTATTTATCCCCTGAAACTTAACACCTTCTCGCTTAAAGCATAACTGAAGTGTGCGCTTCATAGGCATGTCTCTTTTGAAGTGCACAATTTAGACACGATAGGAGGATATAAAAGGATTTCTTACTAACATTAAAATGCCCCTATATATCTTCAATATGACCATATGACTATAGATAAGATATATGTTATGCATGTTGCTTAGTTTATTATGATTCATGTCTATACTTCACATATTTAATACTTATTTAATAATCAAGACATGAATGTATCTATTTGTCATTATACCACTGTAAATTATATGTTCATAATTTTTACAAATTTTAATAAATCAAAATACTTAAACTCTTGAGGCTTTCGCTTGTGTTTTGAACCTTACGCCTGGCTTCATTAAATGGTCTAGCGCTTCGCCTTCCACTTCCGCTTTTTAAAACATTTTTTAGAATAGAAAAGGGTTCCATAACATAAGTAAATGTTCGTACTTCATACGAGGGAAGGTGACGATAATTTTTTGTGTTTTTGAGATGGATAAAGATTTACAGATATGTAACCATCAGACATCTGTGGACATGTTTTATGTGTCCACACCTGCTATACACAATCTTTTAGTAGGTTGACTGTCCTACATGTACCTAGTTCAGTTTATGGCTTGCCGCTGTAGCATGCTAAAAGACCCAACATAACAAATATATTTTAATTCGAAGTTTCCATTAACTCTTGTTGAAATTAGTCTGCATAGTGTATACTCTATGTTAGCATGCTAAAAGAACCAACATAACAAATATATTCTAATTCGAAGTTTCCATTAACTCTTGTTGAAGTTAGTCTGTGTAGTGTATACTCTATGTTATCGATTTTGTCAAATGTTGCTTGACCAAAAATGTTTGTTTATTGTAATAGGTGTGGACATTGCAAAAAACTGGCTCCAGAATGGAAGAAAGCTTCAAATAACTTAAAGGGAAAAGTGAAACTGGGTCATGTGAACTGTGATGCTGAAAAAGTGAGTTATTTCTGACCCACTGCTCCTGCACTTTAGTTTAATGTGTTGGACACTAATATCACTTAGACACTTTCAGATTACTCCCATCACTTAATGAAATATCGGAAATTTTATGTGGGAATTCCACTTCTCTTTTTCACAAATATCAGTATGTTTATATATGAAAAAATTTAAGTCTATTATGGAGTAGATGTCTAAACTGATTTCATTTTTTTTTGTTGCCGTTGTTGTTGTTGTTGTAATCGGCTTAATTATTATTCTCAAAGGCTCTCCCACTAGGACCACGGTATGGTGCTTGGTTCCACGGCCATGATAAAAGATCTAGAGACAATGAAAATGATGGAAAGGAAAGAAAAATTAGTAAAATAATAATAATAATAAAGGATATAAGTTAAAAAGTTGATAAATATAATTCTTTTCATGGGTTTGTGAAAGAAATGGGAAAAATGAAGAAATTGTGTATTTTGGAGAAAAATATCTTTTTAACTGCAGTGAAAAAAAAGATAAATATAATTTTTTATGGGTTTGTGAAAGAATTAGGAAAATAAAGAGATTGTGTATTTTGGAGAACTTCTCTTTTTTACAGTAGCAAAAATCTCTTTCGCAAATAGTCATTTTACCCTAAACGTGCAAAATGGTGATC
Source organism: Asparagus kiusianus (assembly GCA_022839385.1). Lineage (NCBI taxonomy): Eukaryota > Viridiplantae > Streptophyta > Magnoliopsida > Asparagales > Asparagaceae > Asparagus > Asparagus kiusianus. The sequence continues at coordinate 199,555 of BQKN01066886.1, forward strand.
TGGATTTGTATCCTGATTACTATTATCAAAAATATAGTTCATGGTATTTTAAAATAAAAATACTTTAGGATATTTTCATGGAAACTATTCAATGTTCATTAGTTTCTTGGAATTTACCCTTATGTTCATTAGTTTCTTGGAATTTGCCCTTAATTTTAAGTCGTTGAAACGGAGAGCCTGATACATTAGCTTTGAAACAGTCGAAGCTCATGATAGCAATACTAACAAGGATGACACTAGCTGATACCAGTACCAACATATGAAATCATAGCTGAAACAGCCGAAGCTCATGACAGCAATACTAACAAGGATGACACTAACTGATACCAGTACCAACATGTGAAATCACAGCTGATAATGCTCAGATTGGAAACTGGAATTATTTCTTGTTCCCATTTCCCAATCATCACCCGGTTACAGGACAAGTTATGCATTGTCATTCTAGCAACTTATTTCAATGTCCTACACGAATACAAAACTTATGCTCTACTGATATTTCTTAGCATGGCGTTTTTTATTTCCTTTCTTTATTGTTTTCAACAAGCATGTTACTTAAAACTCCGATTTTCTTTCGAAATTGTTGTGTCACTTCTTTACAATTTGAATCCATAAACATAATTGATATTTAGAGTTTGATTTTCCTGGGATTATAAACTAACATGCTATGCAATCAGTCCTTGATGAGCAGGTTTAATGTGCAAGGATTTCCTACCATTTTAGTGTTTGGTGCTGACAAGAGCAACCCATTTGTATACGAGGGCGCAAGGTCTGCTTCAGCAATCGAGTCATTTGCACTAGAGCAGTTAGAAATCAATGTCTCTCCACCTGAAGTATCCGAGCTCACAAGCCCAGTAAGCAGCCTTTTCAAGATCTTCCATTTACTGAATCCCTGCCATCTGTACTAGAATAACATTCTTTTTCGTCTGGTATAGGATGTGATGGAAGAGAAGTGTGCTCCTGCAGCAATATGCTTTGTAGCTTTTCTGCCTGACATCCTGGATTCTAAAGCTGAGGGAAGAAATAAATATCTCGAACTTATGTTATCTGTTGCTGAAAATTTTAAAAGGAGCCCTTACAGGTAAGCATTTTCTGCATAAATTGCTCCATAATTGCTTAATATTCGGTTTTTCATCTCTAGTTAAAGCTAGTTAAATAAGATTGGTCAATGCGTAATACCCATGAGGTCTGGTTCAAGTAGCAAAAGGTTGGAGTAGGTAGTGGGAAGTGCTCCGCCCAAAATCTCGATTTATGCACCTTTGAGCCTTTGTTCAGGTGGTCAATGGTTGGAGTTAGTTGTGTGCAAGCCCTAGATTTATGCACCTTTGAGCCTTTGCTCAGGTGGTCAATGGTTGGAGTTAGTTGTGTGCAAGCCCTAGAAGTCTGGGTTCTCGTCTTTTTTCCATAAATGCTATTCATTGAAGCCAGATGAAAATGATAGTTATTGTTAATTGCTCAACATTTGAAACCTAACCATATGGGGAATGGTGACAGGCGAGCCGTCTTCATTTGAACGAAACATAATAAGCTTGTAGTCAATTTCTCATTCTGTTAGGGTTGGATTTTTTGTACATCTGGCAACATTATATCATTTTTTCCTCTTTTCCTCTGGTAGTATACTATAAGATCAAGAAATTAGAAAATGGTTATAATTTAACAGTATGTGCATAAACATGTTGGCAGGCACTTTGCAGGCTGGACATTTTTTTACAATGTAACACCAAATTGGTTACAATGCAAGTTTGCCTACCTAGGAAATTAGACATCAAAAGAAAACCTCACCAGAGAACTTACATCTTCTTATCTCCTAGCATAGTAGACGCACGTGAAGTTTGGTATGTGAAGGTAATATGTTATCGTTATGCTTTGAATATCCTTCCATATCAAATCAAAAAAATGGAAAAATGACAAAATTTCTCAAACAATATGTCCTTCCCAATCATTAGCCAAATTAACCTATCTTTGAGGATACATCTCCACGTTTTAGGTTTGAAATAACACTAATGCTAGGAATATACTTTCCTATGTTTGGCACCTTCATTAGAGACATGGTGAAGCCCTTTAATTCCTTGACCACAAGTGAGATCAGTAATTAGTAATTGCATTTAATACCTCTTGATTCACTAGATTACAATGCGAAATGGAACATGATGCCTTTTATTGGTTTGTGCGTGTACTTGCAAGTTGCTTGGCCACGTCATGTGAAGTTAGTGTGAATATGTGGCTAACATAGGAATAATATGTTATTGCAGCTACGTGTGGGCTGCTGCTGGCAAGCAAGATGATCTTGAGAAACAGGTTGGTGTTGGTGGGTATGGCTACCCAGCTATGGTGGCCCTTAATGTGAAGAAAGGCGTGTATGCTCCTCTTCGCAGTGCTTTTCAGCTCGAGCAACTGATGTAAGTCTCCCTCCCTCAACCTTGTGTATGGGTTACGAATTCTCTACATCCTTGATGTAGAAAAAATCATACAATTTTTTACATAGACCAATACGTCTTTCTTAGTGGGTCCGGTGATTTCAAACTTTTTCTATATAGTTCATGTAAACAAATATACCGTTCAGGGGTCATAGAAAAGGCCATAGAATAGAAAGAGATGTTATCAGTCCACATAATAAATTTTTTTGTATTTTTCTACAACGAAAAAATGTAGAGGATTTCTAGCCGAGCGTGTCTATAATGTGTTGACTAATATGGGTATGAGGTGACAATTCATTTAGCAAAATGAATTACCAAGAGAGGTTTCCTATAATGTGACTAATATGGGTATGAGACTCTCAGACGCTTGTCCTTATATTATACTGCATATGGAAAACGAGCTTAAATCATATTTTACTTTGTTTCCAGTGAGTTTGTGAAGGAAGCAGGACGAGGCGGTAAGGGAAACCTGCCATTAGGGAGTACCCCGAAAATTGCATCAACGGAACCTTGGGATGGTAAAGATGGACAGATCATCGAAGAGGATGAATTCTCACTAGAAGATCTTATGGGAGAAGATTCTACAACAAAGAATGATGAATTGTAATGAGGCGGCAGTATCATGTAATTAATATGTGCTTCACCAAGTCTATTTAATTTTTGTTCTAGGCTTTGTTGGGACATTATTGACGTATCATTTAATGGTGAGGAGAAATTCTTGGTCTGGTATCTTTCTAATTTAGCATTCACCAAGATACTTTGGGACAGGACATTGTACAAGGTAATACTCAAATAAAACTAGGATATTTTCAGGAGGAAAACATGATCAAACTGTTTCTCAAAATAGTTCAAAAGCAAGATAAAAATCCCATAAAAATTGTGGTTTCCTGCTCTTTAACGATTCATTCAAGATGCTTTTCCTACTTTATTTGTAAAAAAGATTGCTGCTGATTGTATACAAGAGTATATGATATAATCCGGACCAGTCTGCATTCTACTGCAGTTTCTTTCTCACTAGAGGCAAGAGTTGTTCCATAGGAAAGTGCAATCATAATGTTTAGTTATAAGTTTAGTTCAGTTTTGAAGTTGAGCTGCAAAGGATTTTTGTTTTTCCTGATAAGGATGAATGATCAAATTGATCAAAATTTAATTTGAAATCAATACTCATTATTATAAAGGTTTTAGTTGGAGTGAAACAAGAACTGCAGTTGCAGTTGTCTTCGGTGAATGGTAATTGCAATTGTATTTGTGGTTTTTCAGAAAGTCCCTTGTCTTGTGATTTTGGATGGAGGATGCTTTCCTTTCTGTCCATTGCGCTCTCCTTGTCATCGTGCAGATTAATTTAGATGTATTGCCAACGGGTCTTCAACTTCTATTATTACATATGATATTCCTTTTTAATATCTTCTTTTCCTAACAATTCATGTTTGACAACAAATTGTCAATATCATGCTTGCATTATTAAGAAAAATTATGTTTAGACCCTAAATTAAGAATCATTATGTGACCAAGCCTATTGATTTTCTAGCCATGTGTTTTGGTCCGTTGACCCAAGTTTTCATGTGAAAAGACCCCTCCTCGACCTATAATCTTTCTCACATCCCTAAAATATTCATTAGTATCTTCATGCTCTTCTCCTTCCTCTCCTTGTATTTTTTAATTTTCTCCACTCCACCTCCTCTCTTCCTCTCTTCTCCCCTAGCTCCTCCCTTCTCTTCCTTCAACCTCCACTTTCCTCTCTTTTCTACTCTCCCTCTTTACTCCTTCATCCAACTTCATTCTCCTCCCTCCTCTTTCCTCCATCCTTACTCTATCCTCGTCACTCGTTTCTCGCTTCTCACATCCTTCCTCGTCTGCTCGTCCACCTCCATGTTCTCTCCTTTAACCCATCTCTAGTCATCTTAATTTCTTCTCCTTCTCTTCCATTCTACTTTCATCCTTCTATTTCTTCCTTCGTTTTTATTTTTTGGTTCTTCCATAATCGTCACCTCATCTCCTAAAGCTGTATTCTTTGATTAAAATAATTATTTTTCGGAAGTCACGCTAAGGTTTAATAAGTAAAGTTAATATCTAAACCTTATAGTTAACGTCTAACAAATAAAATTGACATAAGGTCTAAAGTTAACATGTAAGGTTTAAAGTTTTAAAGAATGAACGTTAACGCGTGAGGTCTAGGGTTAACATATCAGGTATAAAGTTAGCGTCTAACTTTTGAAATAAGTATAAACGTTCAAAAAATTGTTAGATGCTAACTTTAGACCTCATGTGTTAACTTTAATTGTTAGATCATAACTATAAAACTTAGATGTTGACTTTACCTGTTAAGTATTAACTTGACATGACTTTAAAAGATGACCATTGTAGTTCAAGGAGACAATCTTTGAGTAATGCGGTAGTGGTTGTGGGAGAAGTAGGAGGAGAGATGGTTGAGAAAAGATGAAAATGACAAAGAAGTTCTCATGGCAGCAAAAAAGATAATAATTGAGAAGGATAATGCAATGGTGGATGTGTTGGTGAAGGAGATATTGGTTGAGAATAGATGAGAAGACTGAGAAGGATGATGCAATGGTGGAGTGATAGTGAAAGAGATAATGGTTGCGAAGAGGGGGAGGAACAAAATAATTCATGGGTTTACGGGGAAAAAAGAGATGAGAGGTTGAGGGTAATTTGGGGATAAAAGATAAAAAGGGACTTTTTAACGTGAGAACTTAGGTCAATGAGCCAAAGCACATGGTCAAAAAGTCAACCGGCTTGGTCATATCAGGGTTCTTAATTTAGGCTCTAGACACAATTTTTCCTAATATTAAATGGAATTAAGAAAATCATTAAGGAAACAAAAATAGGCAATCATATCGGGTAGGGTTTTGGATTTTATACGGTTTGATCAGTAAAACATGAAGAAACAAATTTAAGAGTTTTTTTTCCTATGTACTCAACATTTTGCATCTTTGTACCATCTCATTTATGATTTAACAATGTTAAAATTTGTAGGGATATATTAGCAAATATATGAACTTGTAAATCTGCAAATAGAATTGATTTGGAATACATATAAATAAAAAGACCATATTTTGTTTGGCAAGAGAATGAGATATCTTGGTCATCTCTAACGATGATTAGATCAATTTTATCCTAAAATGTCAAAGAAGTTATGATCCTTCAGAAAATGGGGAATATTGTCTGTAGAAGGCAAAACTTAAGTCCTCATGCATAAAACCCCCCCCAAAGAAAAGTCAAATGCTGAAAACTCCTTGCACCCAAAGAATAATTTATTTAACCCCTCAAGACCACTTTACACATCATCGCTCTTTTTTCTTTCCCTCTTTGCCCCTTTTGTCTTCATCTTTTTTTTCTTCTTCCCTCAAACCAGACCGCCACCAGATCCCACCGCCATCCCCGGCGAGAGAGGCGGGCTAGGATTTAACGGGATCGAGCGCGCATGGGCCTCAAGACGGCTAAGCGGCAACACCGGCGGGCCCATGGGTCAAGGGTCAGAGTAGGAGCTTCTATATCAGATTTCTCATCAGATATAGATCGCTGTTTATGGGCGAAACTTTGTGTTTTAGGGTTTTAGATGCTGTTTTTGAGAGTTTTGAGTAATGTGGGATTGTATAATTGTGATCTTAGTGGTTTTGTGTTGATTAAGCTATGTTTTTACTTGGAGTATGAACTTGAGATACAAACTGATGATGAAGAATAGAACATTAAAAAAATTAAAGGATATTGCACCTTAGATGACCGAAAACATTAAAAAAAGTATATAAAAAGATTTGAACACTTGGGTTCTTTATCTAGCTTCTGATTTTTCTTCTTCTTTATTTACAGTTTTTTCTTTATCTTTTAGAAAAAAAGATTTCATAAACATATTATGATCACAGATACGTCACTAAATGTGACAAACTTTGTAAAAATGAATTTCATGTGAAACATTTGCATTTTCGGTGATAGCTATTCAGGATGTGTTCTATCTTTTAATATATATATTGTGACACTTGTTCCTTAACTGCGGTATGTGGTAGTTTTCTATGACTTTTCTTATTTCATTTGATACTTATGGAAAAATTGCTTCAAGGCCTCAAAATTGAAAAAAACAATGTGCATCAGCCCCCTGTACTTTTAATGTTTGGTATAAACCTAAAATACACTCCAAAAGTTCATTTCAGCCCCTCCAGCTCACGAGAGTGAGCTGTAATTCTCAGAAACCCGACTCTACCCTTCCCGCCCACTCCGCTACAGCGTCCATGCGTTGGTAACTGTGCCGCCCACTCCGTTACTATCAAGGCTCTCTCTCTCTCCTCTCTCCCTCCCACACTCTGTCTCTGGCTTTCCCTCCGGTGAAAAACCAAAATCTGCACTCTAGAGTTAGGTCGAAACCGGATCAAAGATGGAGAAAAAATCGGCGAACGAATTCAAAGTTGTTCACCATCCTCCTCCGCCGCTGCAACGTCAGGAACATGCACCGATGAACGACGAGCGAGAAGACTCGCCGTCGCCTTCCAAGACCGACGAAGACCCCCCCTCACCTTCCAAGACCGACGAAGACCCCCTTTGCCATCTGAGACCGACAGTGATACTGATTCTCTCACATCCTCCCCCGCCTCCAAGTCTTCGTCCACCCATGCGTCCTCATCAGGGAATGGAAGCGCCGATGAAGCCACCCAAACGTTGTTGAGTTTCCAAAGGGGTGTAAGGAGAAAAAGAAAAATTACAAGTTCACTAAACGCACCACAGAAATCCATAAAGAAGTAAGATAATGTTATATGTTATATTTTCCAATTTAGATAGATGTTATAGATTAAGGTGCATTGTGAACTATATGCCTGGACATTGGTTGAAGGACATGTTAACTGATACCTTAATGTTAAATGTGAACTATATACCTCTTATTAATGTTAAGTTTGGCTGTTGTTTGTTAAGGTTTATAGCGTAACTGTTACAGTTCATCGTTGCATGTTAACTATTGGATGTTGGATGTTAAGTATGGTTGATGTTAAATGTTTAATTTTAATACAGGAAAAAGTCAGGTGCTCCTGAAATTAGACCTACTGCTAGTTTCATCGCATATTGTAAATTTATGAATGTCCTCGAACCGAGAATGCGGCAGTGTCATTGGATGCATACCAAGGGTGTACATTCCAGCATTATGTAAAGTTTGGCCCCCAGCAGTAGATCGACCCACACTGGAACTTGTATTGAGTCACTATAAGGGTAATGAAGTGACGTTTTCTCTGCCCGATGCCGAAAGTGGGAGAGAAAATATTGTTAATTTTGATATGGACTGGGTGCATGAACATACAGGTTTCCCAATTGATGAGGAAATAATTTACAATAATAGAGATCATTTCCCTAGGCTTTGGGTGGAGTATTTTGATGAACATTTTACTAGAACCCCAAAGAAATCAGCGAAGAATATGCGGCGATATGTGGAAGAGCTACTGCAATCTCTTGTTGAATCAAGAAAGAAGAAGGATATTGAAGATTTTGTGTTACTGCAGATACTTTATCAATGTTCAATGATGTGGTGCCCTAGCAGTGTCCAAGGCATCCCAAGGCTCTTGTTCAATTATGTTGATTCAATTGAAAGAGTGAGGCATATGGCCTAGGGGAAATACATCTATGATCAGACGAAGAAATGAATTAAGATTGACAGGGAAGGTCTGCACAGGTTAGGAGTAAGCTATGTACCTGGATGCATGCCTTTGATCCCTGTAAGTTGGATTAACCTGTGCATGTGAACGCTTGCATGTTTTCTATAAACTTACGTCAAGAAACCATTAAGGCTAACTGGTTCATGTTAACTATTTTAAGGATCTGGTTAACTATATTCAGGTTCATGTTAACTATAGTGTTTCCAGTGTTAAAGTTGGTGTTGTCAGTTGTAGACGGTAAAAATTACCGTGGCGGATTAGCGAACGAATTCGCCCGCAGAACAGGACCATCCTCTCTTAGGTGAAGAGCCTGCTGTAGCCACTAAGTGGATTCGCTGACACACGAGCCCTCACAGTGGTCGCACACGCCAAATCACATGGGTCCGCCAGCGAGGCGAATCCACCTTCACCAACTGAATCCGCTTGCAATGGAGGTACTCAAATCCGCCCTCATGTGCCGAAGGCCGGGTTTCTAGGGACAAGCCTCCCCTGCTTCCCACGATGCAAGGGAAGGGAGCACAGTGTCTCAGGTCCGTCAGACGGCCGCCCGCGATTCAAGCGAACGAGACAGATGCCGGACCGGCCTGCATACTCATAAATGCGGGTCACCTCACCCATCAAAAGGAAGAGCCGAAGCCGTCGGCGCGCCGCAAGCTATCTGGAGCTAGCTCTGACGCGAGACGTCCATTCTCCCACCCCTATTCAGACATAGGGAGAGGAGAGGAGGCACAACGCCCCAGGACCGCCGGAGGGTCACTCGGTACCTCGCCGCACAAGTGAGCGGACAGTTGTCAGAGCCATCTGCGTCCACATAAATGCAGCTTACCTCACTCCAAGCAAAAGGTCAGAGCCACCGGCGCTCAAGGAACTGGCCAGACCCACTCGAGTGTCTGGCAGCCGCTGTCACGAGTACGAGGAGGGACTTTCCCACTCCTACACGACGTAACACAACACGTCATCCCACCAAACAACCGTTTGTTGTACAAAGGGACAGTAGGATGTCTTTGAACAGTGTATGGTCACATCCCATAATTCAAGGAGCAGTCAAACTGTCTCTCTCCCGTTTAAGAGCTTCTTTCAGCAACCTTAAAAAGGGATCGAAAAAAGGGCAATCGATAGATAAGGAAGCGATCAAGAGATCACCAAAATAGATAGACTGATCAACCAAAAAAGGAAGAAGCTTTTTGCATACCCCTGCATTACAGCGCCATCTCCTAGCTCCGAGCTCCGATCACCGGCGAGCCAGAAGAGACGAACTCCTTCACCTCGAGCTTCTACTGAGTACTGAAGCTCTCCAGCAACCTCGGTCGAACCGTCCAAGGGAAGCAGACTCGGCACGAGCACCGAGCGAAGCATCCTGTAGCTACCTTAAAGTCCCCACGATTAAATAAGGAGGGCCTTCCCTCTGCTTCTGTTGTAATTCAGATTGATTTAGTTTGTAATAAGCTTCCTTATAAATACAAACAAAATCCCCCATTTTTGGGAAAATCAGAAATTTACACCTACAGAAGATGGCGACCACAGTGGGAGAAGCTGTTTCTTCAAACGAAATGGTGGTAGCTCAGTTCGACGAGGTTGCTATTGGGACAACGGTGGAGTCCCTAGAGATCGAGTTTGACCAGGCCAAGTACGAAGAGTACTTGTCTTCCTCCTCTTCCGGTGGCGAAGCGTCCCGCAAACGCCACAGAGTCATGCACAGGAGCCGACCTCCGACGGTCAAAGCTCCCACTCCAGAAGACTCTACCCGAGTCTCGACAGGGAAACCCACCCCAAACACTCTCGAGGCCAAGTCCCAGATCGAGAGTGTGAAGGGAGGGTCTACTAAGTGGGTCGCCAAACAACCCTCGGTAACACCCGCTCCGAAAGAGACACCCATTCAGCCTAGCATAAGCCACACTGCCACAGCCCGCGCGGACGCTCTCTCTACTGGGAAAGCTCGCCAACAGCAACGGCAGACACTGGTCGGGCAGAAAGCCCAGACCTCCGCTTCACGCGACGGCCTAGATCACCACACAGGCCCGAGAAGCGAGAAGCAAATTGGCAACTCGTCCAATGTCGGGAGGTCCTCCAAATCAGGAGCGCCAACCGAGAAGGAGGAGGCCGCCCGCTCAGGTGGACTTCGCTTTTCAGGTCACATCCCTGACGCGAGTAAACCACCCTAAGCGAGGGGCCCCATCAGGACGGGCGAATCCTCGAAGGCTGGCGAGCCTTGCCATAATCTTTTGGCGGATAAACGCAAAGACAAGAAAGTAGGCGACACTTCGCGATCCCACTCGCTCAAACGAAGGGTTGAAACTCGCCTGCGCGCTGGAGTTCGCCTAGACGCGAAGACTCGCCCATCAAAGCGAGATCGCCTAACTCCAGCACCACATCACTCTGCCCAGCGTGCACCAAGGGATACGTCCAAAGGCCCCTCGTGTACACACCCAAGCGATCCTTCTGATACTGGGGGTTGTCACCAACTACCCACAGGGGATCTCCGAGAATATCTGACTCGCAAGCTCACTATGCATGAGGCGAACCCTCAGTGCCATTGCGAAAGGCTCATCCACACGGTACTCGCCGACTGCCAATGCTTAGGAACGGCGAAACCTTCGGTGTTTGAGAGACTTTCTCAACAAGCTTCACGACGGAGGACCTCCCGTCGAATGTGTCGTCACCAAAAGAGACGCGCTAATGACGATCTGGAGCTCCCGTCCGCCACAATCAACATGACGGACAAGGGTAAGGCGGTATTCTCTGATACCCCATATTCAGATTCCATTCTGGGACCCAATCCTCGGTTCGCCCGACGTAGTCAAGGCAGCATATACCAGCGAACCCGTAGTCGTAAGGGAGCGAGCATCGGGTTTGATTACTCTACCCTAGTCCCTCCCTCCTACGGCGAGGACGAAGTTCATTCGGCGGCTGCCACGTCCCAAACCTCACATTCGGGACAAAGCACGCCGGCGGGAGTACACATGACCGAGCTCACGCATGAGCAGACGATGGCTCAAAAGCTGGAGGAACAGCAGGCGACCATTGACTCTCTGCGAGAAATTATGGAGCAACTTCTGAATAAGAAGAAGAAGAAGAAACGACCCCAACGCCCCTTACCCCAACAAACTGGGGATAGAGAGTGGGTACCACCCCGCCGTCCTGCGACGGAAACGGAAGACAACAGTAATCCACAATCCGATTACTCTTCCAAGACGTCGCTAGGGACGTCACACACCGGGGACGGCACCCGTGACAAGAGGTTCAATGAATTCTAGGACCAGCTTAACGTGCTGAAACTTCAGCAAAACATGAACAAGCTGGGGGTGGTTCGTCCCTACCCCATTGAGTGGGATACAGTTCCATACCCGGCGAAGTTCAAACCAATCAGCTTGGTGCAATTCGACGGTAAGGGCTCACCCTCTCAGCACATTTACTACTTCATGGCCCAAACTGGGTTCCTTACGGGGAATGACGCCATTCTTACGTGACTATTCACAGGCACCCTCAAAGGGGTGGCCTTTGAATGGTTCCGCAAGCTGGAGCCCGGCTCTATCAAATCATGGGCCGACGTCGAAAGACTCTTTTTATCCCGCTTCTTCGACGACGATACGGAAGTATCGATGGCCACCCTCCTGGCCGAAAAACAACGAAAGTCGGAATCAGTCAATGATTTCGTAAAGAGATTTCGGAATCGATCAGTTCACTGCCGGGACCAAGTCTCCGAGTCGACACTAATCGAGATGTGTCGTAACAACCTATCCATCCACATCCTATCCAAAATAGGCGCGGTGGAAACCCGGACGTGGAAAGAGCTTGTTCGTCAAGGCGAACAAGTAGAAAACATGATCAAAAGGCTCGAGGCCGAAGAACCGCAGCCTAAGAAGGGAGCCGCGGAGCCAACTGCGCCAAAGAACCCCCCTCGAGCGAGAGGAAAGGAGATCATGGCGGTCGATTCCGCCCCAGCGCCAAAGGTTGCCCAGAGGCCAAAGCCCAGACAATTTGAACAGCGCCCCCCACGGCAGTATGACTTCAAAGAAGATCAGGTGGTGGCAACGTTCGATACTCTGCTCAAGAGTGGTCGAATAAAACTACCAGAAGCCACGAAGCTGGAGGAGGCGGACAAAACCGGTGACCTAACCTACTGTGCTTATCACAGATTCCTTGGTCACCACACCACCAAGTGCTACGTCCTCAAGGACAAACTCCAGGCCCTCTACGATGCGGGGGTCCTGAAGAAGGAGAAGGTCCAGAAGCAGGTGACCACAAACATGATCACCTTGAGCTTTGGGACAAACCTCCCAGAGGTCCAAGCTCCGGCGGGGGTAGTTCCTATCCCCAAAGCGGTTTTGAAGATCACCAACGACGATCCTCACAACCAGCGGGAGAAGGGCTTGGTCCCGCAGACCCTGCCATCGGGGCAGATAATGTGGGTTCATCCAGACCTCCTCGACGATGAACAGTGGACTGCAAGGCCCTCAAAAGAAGCCAAGAGGAAACACTACAACGTCATCTATGCCACCCCAGACAAAGATGACATAGCGGTGACCGCCTTGACCGATTCCGAGGAGGACACCAACGTCTTCGCCACAAGAGCGGGAAAGGAATTCGCGAAGGAATATCCCACGAGGGCGGAGAACACGACAAGACCTCCCGCGAGGCCAGCCACAACAACTCCTCCCAATCCAGATGCACCCAGCTCGAGTCGCCAACCTTTCCAGTTCAACGTGCTCGCATAGCTAAAAAGCATCCCTGCGCGAATCACCATGTATGACCTCCTCCGGCTGTCCAGGTCTACCCGGGAGGCCCTGCAAGAGGCTTTGGCCGACTCAGAGGCGTTCGTCACCCATTTCTCGAAGGAGACAGAAGCGGAATGAGAATGTACGACCTACTGTCAAGTCTCCGAGAGACGAGTTTTGTGCATCACTTTCACCCCTGAAGACATGCTCATCAAGAGCACGTCTCACGATCGACCGCTGTACTTCACGGGATACGTCGGATCGGCGAGAGTGGATCGGATCCAAGTCGACCCGGGCTCCGCGTTGAGCATCGTACCTCTGAAATTGATCAAGCACTTGGGGATACCGCCAAAGCGCTTGTCCTCGACCACCACAACTATTTTCGGCTTCAACGCCACGGGGACGCGACCGTTGGGTAAAATCCGCCTGAAGTGCCGCATAGGCGAAATGAAGACGGAGGTGACCTGCTATGTCATCGATGCCGAGCCCTCCTACAACGTGCTCTTGGGACGCCCGTGGATCCACGGCAACCGAATAGTACCGTCCACCCTTCACCAGTGCTTGAAGTACGTCGACGATTATGAACGTGTGAAGACTGTAGTGGCCGACAGACAACCCTTCAAAGGCGTCGAGAACTACTTCACAGACTCTCTGCTGTATCAGGACCCCATCGAACCGCCAGTTGAGGAGCCGGAAAGCGGCAACAAGGCGGATAGCGAGCCTGAGTACGGCGACAATCTAATCCTAAATGACTTCGAATCAATTGTAATTGGTTATGAGAGTCATCATGTAACCAACGCTGTTCAGGCGGAGAAGATTATCATCAATGAAAAGTCCAACTTTGCTTATGTGTCGTCTTGCTTTACGTCTGATGATGATGAGCCCAACGACCTATGGTCGGAACTCTACCAAGACCCTTCCCTGCATCTTCCGGTATGCTCGTCATGCGTCGCCAAAGCGCAGCCGATCAAGTCATCACAAGCTGTGTTTGTCGTGCCAGCCCGAGGTAAATATCGGAAAGACATTACTTTCGGCCGGATCGATCAGCCCTTGCGCACGCTCTGGGATGAGTCTGAAGACGAGGATCCCGCGCCCCAGTTTTCGCAATACAGTCGGATTGCGAGACGCATGATGAGCGACATGGGGTATGATCTCACTCGTTTAGAGGGCCTGAATTACGGCCGGGGATGCAAGACGGTCATTCGACCTGCTTACGTACCTAAGGGGAAACCCTCAAATTACTTCAACAGGACTAGGAGAGGTTTAGGCTACTCCTCCTCCTCGTCGGATTTGTGTTTCTACGTCAACGAAGATTCTGACTACGCATGTTCAGGGGATCAATCGTCAGTAACCTTCAACAGGACTCATCAACTCAAGATGAATCCCACTAAATCATTTCTAGGGATGTCTAGTGGTAAGTTCCTCGGTTTCATCGTCACCACGAAGGGGATCCAGATTGACCCTGACAAGGTACGAGCCATTCAAGAGCTTCGACCGCCCCGGAACCTCAAAGAATTAAGAGGTCTCCAGGGACGATTGGCCTATGTCCGACGATTCATCTCAAATCTTTCGGGCAAATGTCAGCCGTTCTCCAAACTTATGAAGAAAGGCACCTCCTTCGTATGGGACGAGTTCTGCCAGAAGGCCTTCGAGGATATCAAGGCGTACCTGTCGAATCTGCCTGTCCTCGCCACACCAATCTTAGGGAGGCTATTCCTCATCTATATACGCGCCATGGAACACTCTTTGGGTGCTCTCTTGGCACAGAACGATGACGCCGGCCACGAGCAAGGTATCTACTATCTGAGTAGAACCTTGCAATGCGCCGAGCAACGGTACCCGATGGTCGAGAAAGAATGTTTGGCCTTGGTGTTCGCTATCCAAAAGATGCGACACTACCTGGTTGGCCAGACAATCCATGTCATCTCCCGGATGAACCCTATTCGGGTCTTCATGACGCAACCGGCAACGTTGAATTGGCGCCTGGCTAGGTGGGCTCTTCTCCTCTCTCAATATGACATCCACTTTATGCCACAAAAATCCGTCAAGGGACAGGCCATCTGCGACCTCATGGCCAGTCATCCGCTGGGGTCAAAGACCGACTTGTTTGAAGATTTGCCAGATGAACCGCCCGAGGCCAACGTAACTTCGTCACCAGAGGCGTGGCAGATGTTCTTCGACGGCGCGTCTCGCGCAGCCCAGGATGGCTCCATTGTTGCTGGAGTGGGGGTAGTCATCACTTCCCCACACAACCACGTGCTACCCCGGGCCTTCTCTTTGACAGAGCCATGCACCAACAACATGGCCGAGTACAATGCCTTACTCATTGGGCTTGAGTTGGTCAAAGAGCTAGGAATAAAGCATCTCGAAGCTTACGGCGATTCCCAGCTCATCGTCAAGCAGATGACCGGCGAATACGAGGTCAGGAACGAAGACCTGATCCCACTCCACAAGGCGGCTGTCCGACTAGTGGAATCATTCGAGAGCTTCCGCATTGAGCACATGCTACGGTCTAAGAACACACACGCAGATGCACTCGCTTCCCTGGCGGCCAACTTGGCTCAACCATTCGGGACGACCCAATGGGTCACGGTGGCAAGCAGAAAGCTCTTTCAACTGAAGGACGCTCCAGAAGCGAACGCCACCCATCGAGTCTCAGATCAGCCCAGTGCTGAGGATTGGTGCCTCCCGATCATCGATTACGTCCTATACGGCATATTGCCCAAAGATACAAAGGAGCGAGAGTCTGTCCGGAGACGTGCTACGAGATTCTACTACGATTCGACCACCAAGACGTTGTATCGAAGGTCATACGACGGCTTGTTGCTTCGATGTCTCTCAAAAGCAGAAGCGCAAGAGGCTCTACGCGAGGCCCACAACGGCATTGGCGGAGCTCACCAGCCCGGACCCAAACTTTGGGATCGCCTGCGAAGGACAGGTTACTTCTGGCCTGGGATGGTTCAAGACGTCGTTGCCTACGCGAAGCGCTGCCATGAGTGCCAAGTCCATGCCAACTACATGCATCAGCCGCCTGAAGACCTACACCCAACAAAGGCTTCGTGGCCTTTCGAGGCATGGGGGATGGACATAGTCGGACCAATATCCCCTCCATCGGCAAGAGGTCATCGCTTCATTCTCGCGATCACTGACTACTTCTCTAAATGGGCCGAAGCCATCCCCTTGAGAGAAGTCAAGACTAACGACGTGATTAAGTTCATCAAACACCATGTCATTTACCGATACGGCATACCACGATGTATCATTCATGACAATGGTACGTAATTTGTCAGCCATGCATTCACCAGGTTCTACGACAAGTTCCGAATGCAGAACCTCTCTTCTACGGCCTATAACCCATCAGCAAATGGCTTGGCCGAGGCCTTCAACAAAACAATCATCAAAATCTTGACCAAGTTAACCTCGACCAGCAAACGCGACTGGAATGAAAAACTTGGCGAAAGCTTGTGGATGTATCGCACAACGGTTCGCACACCAACTGGCCACACGCCCTATTCATTGGTATACGGCTGTGAGGCCGTATTGCCATTAGAAATTCAGATCCCATCCCTCCGCGTCGCCTTAGCAACAGGGATGACGGCCGAGGAAAATCACCAACTACGACTCGCAGAGCTCGAGGCGTTGGACGACAAGCGACTGGAAGCTCAACAGCACATTGAGTTTTATCAAGCTCAAATGGCCAAGAATTTCGACAAGAAAGTCAAACGCCGAGCCTTCAAAGAGGGGGAGCTCGTGCTCTCCGTTCGCCGACCAATGATCCTCACTTCTAAGAAGAAGGAAAAATTCCAGTCCAAATGGGAAGGACCATTCGTAGTAGAGACAGTCTACTCGAACGGCGCCTATCGCCTCGTCAAGCCGAATGGCGATAAGATCATGATGCCCATCAACGGCAAGTATCTGAAGAAGTACTACCCATAGTTCTCCTTCATAAACTCCCACGAGTGCAAGAGTTTAAACTGGCCCTCACACCCTCCAAATGGTATAAGAGGTAAAACTATTCCTACTCCTCAATTTCTTGAGCCTGAATATCAGATCAGGCGAATCGCTCAAGTCAGGCGAATCGCTCAGATCAAGCGGATCAAGCAAGCCTATCAGTCTAGGTGAAATCCACTTTACCCGCTAAATACCCTGTCTTGGCGAATCTCTCAAAACAGGCCAGATTAGCATCTCTGGTGGGCGACATCAAACGCCCATTTGGTCAAACCTTCAGATAGTTAGGACCTCTGCCAAAATCAACTCGCCAATCCTCTTCCAAAGGATGGTGGGTCCTCAAAGCCGTTCCAATCACGACAGTCCCTGTCATGTTAACATTAAACCTCTGACAAAATCAACTCGCCAATCCTCTTCCAAAGGATGGTGGGTCCTCAAAGTTGTTCCAATCACGATAGTCCCTGTCATGTTAACATTAAACCTCTGATAAAATCAACTCGCCAATCCTCTTCCAAAGGATGGTGGGTCCTCAAAGTCGTTCTAATCACGACAGTTCCTGTCATGTTAACATTAAACCTCTGACAAAATCAACTCGCCAATCCTCTTCCAAAGGATGGTGAGTCCTCAAAGTCGTTCCAATCACGACATTCCTTGTCACGTTAACACTAAACCTCTGACACAATCCACTTATCAATCCTCTCCAGAAGGATGGTAGGTCCCCACGGTCGCTCCAATCGCGACAAGACCCCATCAAGTTAATGATCACCTCTGATGATTGGCGCCGTTATTCCTACGAATAACACAGCCTAAGTAATGGCCTACCACGCGACGTGCTATCACTTCTGTCAATAGTCACACTCCTACGTCCCTGAGCTATTTGACCTATTCCAGATATCCTAACATTCCCTTAGGATAACCGATGGGTAGAGTCGACCACGTGAGGACTCCTACCGCAATCAATTGTCACATTCACAAATGACGATAATTGTCGAAGGGGTTCGGTAGACAACTTGTCTGTCGGTTCCCCAGGCAACAACTCGCCGAGGAGCGAGTCGAAGTTGAGTTCTTCAGTTGGCCGCAGGAGCGAATGATTGTTCTCTGCTGCAAGCCAAGTGTTACTCTCTTGATCCCACTGGAGCTACAACGCGAAAATCGGAGGTAACCCGATCCCACGCTATAAGCAACCGAGAGCAGAACAAGGGTCCAAAATGACTAAATTCAAAACAGAATGGTCAGAGGCTCACCAAGTTCAGCTCAAGTTCCCAGCAGCACAAACAAAAAGAAAAGGGGGAAGACCGTGCATGCAAATCAAGGATAAGCAAAACAAGCAAAAGAGCCACAACGGTCCAAAATTTACATAAGTTTTCAGTTTAGTTGTGATGCTCGGGGCACCAACTAAGTTGACAAAAAAAAAAGAGGAGACCTAGGCAGCGCAAGCATTACAGGAATTTTAGCAGGCTAAAAGAGCCGATCTTAGCTTTGATCGCAGCCCGCTCCGCCGCACGACGGATCCTCGCCTTCTCCTTTTGTTCCTGCTCCTGCCTGGCTAGGTCCACCTTGCTGTCCTCTTCTTCCTGGCGAAGGAGTTGGAGCTCTTGGTCCACCGTCGCGGCAGCCTCGCTGAGCCTCCTCACCTCATGCTCACGCTCTCGCAGCTTTGCCTCGCCACGCAGAGAGCCAGCGTCCTCGAAGAAAGCTCTGTCCAAGTAAGCGTCCATCTGGTCCAGTACCATTTGGCGCCGCTCTCGCAGGCGTCAGAGATCAGCCTCCTTCGCCTGAATCCGCTTCGCCCGCTCTTCACGCTCGAGCAGGAGGCGCAGCGAGAGGGGCGGTGGCACGTCGAAAGGGTCCTCATGAGCCAATTCCTCGAGGCGGTACATCCACCCCTCCACACGCTCAAGCTCCCGCTCACATCGCTGTGTGAGCGAGGCATCGCCCGCGCGGCGGACCGCCTCCAAACCCGCTTCCACGAGGGGGAGCGCATCGTAGTATCGCCCGTCGCCCACGTTGACCGAGAGGGCAATCCCGTGCACCAAGCCCACCAACTGCTGGAGCGGCACGAAAGCGGGGTGAGCCACGGAGTCCGAAACAGAAGAACCCTGAACCGGGCTCGCAAGGGTAGCAACCGAAGCGCCGACGTTGATGACGGTGGCAGAAAAGCCGACACCCTCAGAATCGCTGTGATCGGAAGAGGAAGCCATGAGGGAGAGAAGTTTTTTTTTCTTTCTTCTTTTTCTCTCTTCGCGGAGATCTTTTTCTAGCAGATTTTTCTCGAAGCAGTCAGGACTCTGCTAAAGAAGGGCGAGTGCGGAAATATATTCCGAGAAATCCAACGGCTGAGATTCATTACCCCAAGCCATCAAGCAGTCCGAACGCCCTGCGACGCTTCGAACTCAACGCCATTAAAGGCTACTCTCGAGACACCGAACCGACCGATCGGATTGAGCGAGAGGCGAAGCGTTCAGTCGCTTCACTAATAAATGAGCGTTAATGCGCCTGTAGAGTCTCGGTTGGCAAGCACTTGGGTCCGCCGACCGACACGTGGCGTGAGTTTCGCCCGCAGTTGGATCTCCGACTTTTAGACGAACTCGCCACCATCCAAGTTTCGCCTGTAGTATAAACTCGCCATCATACGAGTTTCGCCTACAGTTCAAATTCGCCATCAATTGAATTTGGTTTTCAACTCTAACTCAAATCATACGGGTTTCGCCTGCAGCGTAAACTCGCCAGCAGTCGAGTTTAGCCATTTACTCGAACTCGCCAGCAGTCGAGCAAAATTCACCGCAATCGAGTCTCGCCTGCTAACAAACTCATCAATCAATTGAGTTTCACCAGCAATATGATCTCATCGGGAGTCGGGTTTCAACCTCCTAACGAACTCGCCGTCGCCCTAGTTTCGCCGACTGCGTAAAACCAACAAAATAGAGTTCGGCTTCAAGAGTAGACTCGTCGTCACGCAAGAGACTTCGCCTGCGGTACGAGACTGTCGGCAATCACAGAGCAAAACACTGGAAAGCGACGTATCCAAAGAGTATACGCACAATGAGCGGACACAAACCTCATTGATGCTTTAAGACAGTACATTTGAACAAAGTTATGTTTTTTGCAAATTGCGAAAGTCGTAATATTACGTTCAAAGAAGCAAAACATACACCCAGTGTTTAAGACAATACATTTAAACAAAGTTATGGCTGCATAAGTAAGCAAGTCATAAGCAAAATGTATTGATGCAGTCACAAATCCAAGATTCTAGTCGAGCACGCTAAAGGTGGAAATCTCTGCTTTGGCCAATGCTACCCGTCTTGCGTGGTCCTCTCGAGCCTTGTCCTCAGCCGCTCGCCTGATCCGTTCCTCAGAGTTCGACCTAGCGGTAGCGTCTTTTTCCCGCAAAACCAGGAGGCGCTGAGTTGCCGCTTCAGCTTTCTCACGGGCAATGACGACATCAGTCTGAAGCCCTTCCAACCTCGCCTCCGCATGTCCCAGTTCGGTTCGTAGGCGAGCTATCGTGCGATTAAGGTCGACGATTTCCTCCTCCGACGAGTGTTGGTGACCCGCCCAGAAATTAGCGATGGACTCCAAATCAGCAATTTCCGTGGAACGGAGCTCTGGCTCTTGAGCCTCCCTGTGCCTGATAAAAGCCAGGCAGGACTCCATATAAACCTCCGGGCCTTCCCGCAGCAATGCCTCTAGCCCTATCATGCGCGACTCCAGAAGACGGAGCTCCTGCATACAACAAGAGGAAAGCCGATTTTCGCCCAATCGTCGAAAGTCGACTACGCGATCCAAGAGAGATTGCCTAAAGCTGTCAAAGCTGCCCATTCCAAGATCGACGAGAGAAATCACCTGCCTCACGGCGTTCTCGAACTCCTCGACGCGAGCCTGCCAAGACAAAGAACCGGGGGAAACGGGTTCTTGACCTGGGACGAGCATCGCAATGGGCGGGACCTCGAGACAAGGTTCCGCCTTCGGCTGCGGAGCAGGGCCATGGACAGGAGAAGCCGACTGATCCTCGGGTTCATCATCGGATATCAGAATAGGCTCTGCCTTATGCTCCTCAGGAAGCGGCGCGCCGCCATGGGTTGTGAAGTGCAGCGACGGTGTGAAAGAAAGAATTAAGCGAAAAATACCTATCCATGCCTAAACAAGGGTTGAGTTGAGGACATACCTTCGGCAGCGGCGGCTCCTGCAGTGCCCGAAGAAGACGCCCCCTTCCTCTTCTTTGAGGTAACCCTCTTCACCTTCGGTGCCATCGGGGGATACAAGAGCAATTTGGATCTCTTCTGGAAAAGACGATGAGGAAGTTTTGGTCTTTCTTGACGAGAGGAAGGGTACTAAAATACCCCGACCCTAGGCGGTTATATCCGGATCGAGTGGACCCTTCGGGCCTAAACTGTTGAGGGGAAAGCCGAATATCCCGTATCCTATACGAGCGGCTAAGATTCAGCAGTTTCCGGGCATGATCTCTAGCCAACGGCCCAGATCGGGCGTGAAGGACGAAGAGACCCATCGCATCGCAATTAATGCAAGGCGGCGCACCCACGTCTCTGTAACTGACAATGTACGTGGGTGGACACACGACCCGCTAAAAGCGGAGCCCACCTGTAACTAAAATCGTTGTTGGAATGGCAACTGTGAATTCGTCCCCAGGTAAAATTCGCCTGTAGGCGAAACGGGTCTGTGACTGAAATCCGCCGAGGAAAGTTCCCCGCGGCTAGACACCAACTAATACACGAAAATATCTATGTTTACATATGGAATGCACACAAGCCATAATTGCCAGAAACAAAAGGATAATTTCATTCATGAAAAGGAAGTCCTATTATAAATAGGAAATCGGAGGCGAATTACAAGGATTTCAATCACAGTTCTGCATCACGAATTTCTTCAGCATGGCGGAGCTCGAGCCTCCTTAGGACCTCTCGACGAATATCCTCCTCTGTGCACGAGAGCAAGTTTTGAATGGTCTCTTTGACGTCTTTGAGGGCTCGATCCTTCTCCCCAACAGAGTCAGTGGTCAGTTGCCGGCGAGACTCAACACCCTCCAACTCCTTTGCCGCTTGATCACGAGCCTTCTCTTGAACGGTCAGGGAGGCCTGTGCGTCAGCTATAACCTATTTCAGCCTCTCTACTTCGAAGGAGAGGCGGGAGAACCGGCTATCGATCGTCTCTTGCTCGCGAGCCACTCGTGCATCCTCGGCTTTGGCCTACTCCAACTCTGCTGACAATTTTAACTCCAGCGTCATGTTCTCGTTCAGGCGACGATCATGATCTGCCAGGGCTATTCGAACTTCGCAGGAGGCGAGATCAAAAAGAGTGGAACCTTCCGCGCGAAGAGTGAGCAGCTGCCGAACATCCCCCTCCACTTCGTACAGACGCTGGAAGTAGGGCCTCGCCACGGCAGTGCCAAGCCTCTTACGCAAAAAGGACGCGTCGTCCTCAAGAACTTCCTTGAATTCCTTAAAGGGGCAATTCTCCTCCAAGACCAGCCGGGTGCAGTGGGCCAACGTGTCTTCAAAGTTAGCCAGAGCTCGCGCCACCTGCGTCTTTCGCCAGCGTTCCAGGGAGAGAGAGCGGCGTCTTTGACAGAGGACGAAGCCACAATCGGGGTACTGGTGGTCATGATCGCAGAAGCAGCGACTGGCGCCCCCAGAGCTGGGACAATCGCTGGTGCCACCATAGTGGTAGTAGCAGGATCGCAAGTCGCCACCAATAAGGAAACAGCCGTCTGCCCAGTGGGAGTTCCCCCTTGAGCTGGAGACTCTCGCACTGAGCGTTCACCCCCGATCAGTGCTCCCCCGAGCGGTGCTCCCTCGAAGGTGGAGGTTCACCCTGGTTGATCCGTAGAGACCGATACTTCCTCTTCACTTGATAACGCCTCGTGAATTGAGGCATCGTCATCCGTCTCGCATTCGCCTGAGGGACCCTCCCAAGAGGGAGGATCCTCCTTGCCAGCAACTTCATGGGAGGGGCCAACTGCGGATACGAGAAAAATAAAGATGATGAATGCCCCCTTTGCTCAGAAGGGTCAACAACCCTGAAATTCATGCTTACCTGAACCCCCTAGTTCTCTTTCGTCTCCACTCCCCTCCTCTTCGTCAGAAGGAATGGGGATCACCCTCTTGACTGCG
Source organism: Asparagus kiusianus (assembly GCA_022839385.1). Lineage (NCBI taxonomy): Eukaryota > Viridiplantae > Streptophyta > Magnoliopsida > Asparagales > Asparagaceae > Asparagus > Asparagus kiusianus. Next base: position 222,408 of record BQKN01066886.1, read on the forward strand.
CCTGCACGGATTCAACGTGAACAGTCAGAAAATACGAACCCGACTTCGTACACGAAAACACCGCACCGAAAGATTACCTCCTGGTGCAGGCGCAGGAGTCGTCGAGACCCCCGCCTGTGACCCTACACCGGATGAAGGAAGCGTGTCCTTCGAAATCGCTGGAGCTGCCTGCGGTGCGGCCGAAGGGGCAGGATGAGCAACTCCCGCCCCAGAGACAGTGTCATCCCAACCAGCCGCTGTTTTAGTGGTCACCACAGCCTCCTCACCACGGGCCCTCTTGGCCACTTCTGTTCTAGAACTCTCCACCGCTTCTCGCTGCCGTTTCGAGAGCAGTGAACTGCTTGGAGATAACAGAGGTGCCCCCATGCGCCCAGCAATCGTACTTCGGGCTTGTTCTAGACGTTTACTCGCCCGGGTTAACTCAACAGGTTCCCTCTGCTCGCCTTGAGAATCTAGAGGGAGACTGGAAAGAGGAGCTCGTACCTCGGGCGCTTCGGATTCGTCTGTGCCCGCGTCCTCACCCTCAGAGTCTCCTGCAGGACCCTCCATGAGCCGCTCCCTAGTAGTTGGATGGCCCCTCCGCCTCGAAGGACGAGCAACTCCTCTTGGGCGACGCCCGTGCTCCGCCAAACACGAGCTCTGAAACCAGAAGTCAATAGGATTGGCGCTGGCGCCCCGATACCACCGACAATATGAGAGCGTGTGGTGCAGGTCACGATCCTTCGAGGGTAACTCAAAACGGGCATCGGTACCGCCAGCGTGAGTCCAAAACCATCCCCGGGCTCCGTCCATCAGCCCTCCTTCAAAGCACAGATGAGGATTGGCGTTGCCCACATACAATTGATCATACCCAAACTGGCGGGCGAACCTGTAGGGGATGTATGGTTCGAGATAGCATGTAGAGCCCGTTCTTAGAACGTGATACCCCGGCCGGATGTTTACCAACCAGCGAAAGGCGTCGCGAGGGAGGACTGTGTAATGATCCGCCGTCGGCGCATCCCTCAGGGATTCTCCATATCCACCCCCTCTGAAATAAGGGAAGGAGCGGCGAAAATTGTAATACCCAAAGTGGGAGAGCGTCTTTCGTGCATCAGGGATGTCCTTGCATTTCCAGGAGCACCTCTCCAAACGCTGGACGAAGGGGACGAACTTGTCGCCTTGGAGCGCCGTTGGGGCACTCATTAAACATTCACAGTGGTAGACGAACCACGCCATCAGATAGGTGTATGGCAACCCCACCCTGGGATTGGGGGTCCTGATAACCTCTCCTTCCCCCTCGTCAAGGACCGACACACGGCAGAATTGGGCCGTCAGAGTACGAAGCCCCCGATGGATGCACGCTATTATCGCCGACACCAGGGAGTAAGACTTCCCGTGAGCTAAACAAACCGTCGGATACACGACCTCCACAGGAAGAGCTTCGAAGGAGTGAGTGGGGATTACACACCTCTTCAACCATAACATGAGGTACCCCGCGAGCAGTGCCTTCCCAGATATGGGGGACTTCGCCTGATGGTGGAATGAGTGGAGGACCGTACCAGATTTAAATCCGCTCTCGTCACGTTCGAGAGTTATGGTGCTCCCCTCTTCGGTTGTTCTCGCCTCCACTTCAGATTGGTCGCATTCGCCTAGCGGGAGAGCAGGTTGCCCCTTGACATCGTTCCCCGAAAACAGATAATCAGCCCAATTCTTGTGGCTGATCCCCGGGGTCCTCTTCTTCTTCCCCTTATGATCCGCTGAGAGGCTGAGACAGATGTGGTAGTGGCAGAGTAACTCCTACAGAGTCTCAACCGCCAAAGGCGAATGGCTTGACAGCTGGTCGATCTCAGCTTGATCGGGGACGTACTCCTCATAAGGAAAGTCTCCCAGGGGCAGCCCCGACACGTCGTACATCTCGTGAGGGGTGATACCAAGCTCACCGTTGGGGGTGAAAAATGTGCCGCTTTCCGTACAATATAGTTCCAGGATGCTGTGGAACTGAGAAGCGTTGATCCGCAGGCCATGTCGAGTGGCTTCGATGGCCTCATACAGCTCTGTGTTCTTGAGGTCGGTATTTTCGGCCAGAACACGGTCGGTGATCTTGGACCACCAAGTGTCGCTGCCGGGTGCAGAATAGACCCACCCCGGGGCTCTAAAATCCTTCGGGGGAAAGCTCCCTCCGACTCGGAAGAAGCGGTGACGGAAGGTCTCCGCCACTGCTGTCGACTCCCCCACGGGCGGTTCAGCGGACAGTAAGCCAGGGCGCAGACCTGTCACACGCCTGCATGAGCCATCCACTCCATATCCAGCTGTAGAGCCCGTGAAAATGCCGCAAGTGACCCCATCTTGAGTTGGGGTCAACTCCCAGGCCATCGCCCGAGGAACCGCAAGAGACCGTAGCTCGACGATCGAGAACCCCCTCGACATGCTGAGGAGGTAGTAATGAGTCCCTTCTACCGTGTGGAACCACATACTCTCTTTGAGTAACATGACAGAAGGGTCGGACACAGCATCGCCGAACAAAAACTGAGGTTTCGGCAGCTCCGCCCTGGCATCATCTGTCAGTACCGCGTCGGTTGTTAACTCGCGCAGTGTCAAGTGGTGGCCGTCCGTGACCCTCTTTATCAAGCCATTTGGCTTATCGGAGGTGAACACGGGTAATGGAGCCAAGGAGGGAAATCGAGGAGGTGCTGTGTAGTTCGTACCACCGGCGTGGCTAATGGCCACACCCTCCGGGAAAGCCTCATCGGAAAAAGTCGCTGCAAGAAAGAAAAAGTCAATCAAGACGAAATCCGCCATATGAGCAAAGTCGCCCATCAAGCAGAGGCGGGCGAAATCGCCTGTCGAAAGGGAGAACCCACTTCGAACGAGGTCTATTCGTACAGACGACACTCCCATCTTACAGGAAAGAGCCGAACTCGCCTATCGAAAAGGGAGTTCGCCTCCCTCCCGCCAGAGGTTGAATTCGTCCGCAGAGACATAAATCGCCCTCTAAAGGCAAATAGGGCTAATTTTGCCCCAAATCGAGGAAGCTACCAAAGGGTGGCGGCATTCCAGGGTAATGAGCGACACTCATCTCCCCAAACCCGACACCTAAGACCTACACGAGGTCGTCCAACGAACCCATCGACGTACCTGAGCGCGGCTCCGGAGCACTGGCGGGCATGCCGGCGGAGAGACGGTCGGAGTAACGTCCCGGGCCTGCGCCTCTCACTTTGCACCTCTTAGATCTTGGAGCCATGGAAAGATGGAGTGGGAATTCTTATCTTGGAAGTTCTTTTCAAGATTCAAGAGCACGGTGAATCCCAAAGGAGGGAAACAGCGAGTTTAAAAAGGGCGGGTTGTCCACGTGGCCACGATTGCCCTCGAGAGGCGAAAACCCTAACGGACAAGAAACATGGCCACGATCAAATTCGACGGCCCGGATCACCCTCGGTGCATCAGGAACCGAGATTGGCGGTTACATCCGACGGTTGGATTCGAAAACCACGGCCATGATCAGAACGAGGCGCACTGAGTGGACGTCAAACTGGCAAATCATGATAATGCCATGCCGCATTAGCTGGAAAGGCACGGAGCCCCGCAGGGGGACACGTGGTCTGCGTGCATTAGGCCTACTTTCGCCCGAGAGAAAGGTCTTAACGGCGACAAACTTGAATGAAACCCGCAAGTCAGTCAGAATTTCGCCATCAAAAGCCCAACTTCGCCTGCACGACTCACCCACCTTTGGGAAGCAGGCGATTCGCCCAAAATCTAGAAACCAGCAAAGTGATTTTATTTAGACCCGCGCCCCAGACGGCTAGGGGTCAGAGTGGAAATCTTAGCACTAAGCCTAAGAGAAACTACTCGATAACTCATCATACTGAGGGGAATAGTATGGCTAGCCCGATTCAAACGGTAATCGGTAAAGGCAAATCAAACCCGTTGATAGCTGAGGGTTTTCTAAAAATCCTAATGCACCTGGTCCAAAACTTCTTTATTCAAAGTATTCCAGACCACACGTAAGTCGGTTTTGGTCTGAAAACTTTGAAGGGGGTCTTGTAGACGGTAAAAATTACCGCGGCGGATTAGCGAACGAATTCGCCCGCAGAACAGGACCACCCTCTCTTAGGTGAAGAGCTGTAGCCACTAAGTGGATTCGCTGACACACGAGCCCCCACAGTGGTCGCACACGCCAAATCATATGGGTCCGCCAGCGAGGCGAATCCGCCTTCACCAACTGAATTCGCTTGCAAGGGAGGTACTCAAATCCGCCCTCATGTGCCGAAGGCCGGGTTTCCAGGGACAAGCCTCCCCTGCTTCCCACGATGCAAGGGAAGGGAGCACAGTGTCTCAGGTCCGTCAGACGGCCGCCCACGATTCAAGCGAACGAGACAGACGCCGGACCGGCCTGCATACTCATAAATGCGGGTCACCTCACCCATCAAAAGGAAGAGCTGAAGCCGTCGGCGCGCCGCAAGCTATCTGGAGCTAGCTCTGACGAGAGACGTCCATTCTCCCACCCCTATTCAGACATAGGGAGAGGAGAGGAGGCACAACACCCCAGGACCGCCGGAGGGTCACTCGGTACCTCACCGCATAAGTGAGCGGACAGTTGCCAGAGCCATCTGCGTCCACATAAATGCAGCTTACCTCACTCCAAGCAAAAGGTCAGAGCCACCGGCGCTCAAGGAACTGGCCAGACCCACTCGAGTGTCTGGCAGCCGCTATCACGAGTACAAGGAGGGACTTTCCCACTCCTACATGACGTAACACAACACGTCGTCCCACCAAACAACCGCTTGTTGTACAAAGGGACAGTAGGATGTCTTTGAACACTGTATGGTCGCATCCCATAATTCAAGGAGCAGTCAAACTGTCTCTCTCCCGTTTAAGAGCTTCTTTCAGCAACCTTAAAAAGGGATCGAAAAAAGGGCAATCGATAGATAAGGAAGCGATCAAGAGATCACCAAAAGAGATCGACTGATCAACCAAGAGAGGAAGAAGCTTTTTGCATACCCCTGCATTACAGCGCCATCTCCTAGCTCCGAGCTTCGATCACCGGCGAGCCAGAAGAGACGAACTCCTTCACCTCGAGCTTCTACTGAGTACTGAAGCTCTCCAGCAACCTCGGTTGAACCGTCCAAGGGAAGCAGACTCGGCACGAGCACCGAGCGAAGCATCCTGTAGCTACCTTAAAGTCCCCACGATTAAACAAGGAGGGCCTTCCCTCTGCTTCTGTTGTAATTCAGATTGATTTAGTTTGTAATAAGCTTCCTTATAAATACAAACAAAATCCCCCATTTTCGGAAAAATCAGAAATTTACACCTACATCAGTGTTAACTATATTTCAGTTCAGTTCTGTTAACTATATTCATGTTTAAAAGATTAGTAGTGCATACTAACATATATTATTTGTTTGCAGCTATGATACTATGAAATGACGGGGATTAAAAGATATGCCTTGAGCAATAGATTCAAGCCACCTTTCACTAACTGGGTGAAGATTGGTGAGAAGTATGAATCTTTTCGAAAGCGCACAATAGTTGCTAAGGCTGCAAAAGCTAGCATCCAGGTTGTACATAAACCAATAGCTGAATTTGGCCCATCCGATGAGAAATATCCAATCAGAAGGCCATTGATGAGGCTTAGAAGTAAAGGGATTGTACCAAAATTTCCAGTCGTACATACGGAGGGGAAGAAAGCAGCAGTAAGGAAGAGGAAGATTGAAGAAGAAAAGAAGGTTGAAAAGAAGGAAGAAGAGAAGGAACATGAGAAGAGATGGTCAATAGGTTTGTAAGTTCTGAGGTGCTAAATCACCATAGTTAACATGTTAACCACAACAGTTAACATGTTAGCCACAAGAGATAGCATGTTTTCCACAAGAGTTGACATGTTAACAACAAGAGTTAAAATGTTATCTACAAGAGTTAACATGTTAGCAACAAGAGTTGGTATGTTATCCACAATAGTTAACATGCTACCTATAGATGATTGAAGAACCTTTAATTTATATATGTTAACTGTGGGCCTCTTACTGTTAACCTTTATAACCTTGATGTTAACTGTTTGTTATTTCTAAATTATAGATAATGTCAAAAGCCATTGATGCGGCTTTCGAAAGGGAAGATGAGATTGAAACGTTACCAGTTGAGGAGTAGCTGTAATTTTAGAGAAATGCTGCTAAAGTAAACCAGAGACTTTGTCGTACACTGAGGGTCTCGAAGAAATTGTATTGTCAAACTTTCATGAACGAGATTCGTAGACTTAACGAAAAGGTTAAGGGGTTGGACGAATCTTGTGACATAGTAGATCCCTTGGTTTTAAAGAACAATGTGAAGAAGCTTATTGCACAGCAGCTCAAAGGAAACCCTACAGTGGAAGAAGAGGACAAGCATGAAATCGATGGAGAGGACAACCATGGAGAGAGAGACGACGTCACCATGAATGAAGGTGTCGAGGAAATAGGCAAGAACGAAGAGAGACGAAGTGATCAAGGATGAGGAGGACAAGCAGATGGTTGAGGATGAAGAGGACTCGAATGGAGAGAGAGACGATGTTATCAAGAATGAAGTTGTTAAGGAAATGGGCAAGAGCGAAGAGAGAGACAAAGTGATCAAGGATGAGGAGGACAAGCAGATGGTGCAAGAGGAGGAAGGTGTGGTTGAGAATGTTCCACTCAGCAACGAATTAAAGAGGTCGAGGAAGCCGGTGAGCAAAAAAATGTGGGTTATAGGAGTAGAGCTTCAAGCAAAAGAGCAACCAAGAAAGGTAAACTAGTTAGGACACCATTTACTGAGGATAAGAAATCGAGGGCTAAGGGATTGAAGTTGAAAGAAGATGAGCATAAAGATGAACCCATTGTTGTTGGTGACAAGGTAGAGAAAATAACAGTTTACTATGACGACAGTGTTGGCAAGTGGGATGTGCTAAAAAGCACGTATTTAACAGATATGGGTCGTGCTGCCTTAAAAGAGATGAATGAGGGTATCCCTGATGTAGGCACGTTTAGCTTACAAGTGTTAGATAGCGCTGGGGCTTTTGTATATAACTACAGAATACCAAGAAATGTGGCAGAGAAACTCTCAGCTGAGGAGAACAAATGGCTCGCACAGTACTGCAAGGAGAAATGTAGCCCGTAAGTGCTGATTTCAAAATTTATCCCTTTCACGTTTAAATTTAACCCACAAGGGTTAACATGTTAACTACAAGAGTTAACATGTTATCCATAAGAGTTAACATGTTATCCACAAGACTTAACAGGTTAGCCATAAGAGTTAACATGTTATCCATAAGAGTTAACATGTTAGCCACAAAAGTTAACATGTTATCCACAAGAGTTAACAGTTAGTCACAAGAGTTAACATATTATCCATAAGAGTTAATATGTTTAGTAATTTAATGCTAACTCTCTTTAATATTAACTGTGAACCTCTGTTAGTTGCTTGTTATGTTTGCACGTTTAGATGTTAGCTTTCATGTTTTAGATTTTAACCCTCCATAACTTATTGTTTTTTAAGGTACATTGATGTCATAACTATTGATAACAGCATAATTACATACCTGGAACTACTGTATATGCTCCATGGGGGAAGACTCAATGACAAAGTAACAGAGGCAATCTTAGATAGATTACGGCTATGGCTACAGTTGCAGGAGAACACTGTCTTAAACAAGCAGTATATGATTGTATCTACATATTTCTGTGTAAGACCAATCCTCATATAATTAGTTAACAGCTAAGCTCTTATATTTAACATATTAACCATAATAGTTAATATGTTAAAAATAACAATGGGCCACAAGAGTAACATGTTATCCACAAGACTTAACATGTTACCCATAAGAGTTAATATATAGCCATAAGAGTTCACATGTTATCCATAAAGGTTAACATGTTAGCCACAAGAGTTAACCTGTTATCCACCAGAGTTAACATGTTTTTCACAAGAGTTAACATGCTAAATATTATGGTTAAAATGTTAACTATATGAACTTGAACCATGTTCACATGTTAAAGACCACTCTTCCTTAATGTCTTAATTTTCTGTAACAGCATTCACTCTATGGAGACCAGGCTTATCTGTGGCTATATGAACTTTATATACAAAAACATATTGCCGCTGTCCGATCAATACTCATATTCCCAATTGTTCGTCATGACCATTGGCATTGTGTCGAATTTAGATTGAATAAAAATTTAGCGTAGCACTATAGTTCGGTAACTCACTCTGCTTACCTTGAGCCCGTTAACAAAATTATAAACTTTATGGACCATATGAAGGCCGCATTCGATCCTGAAAAGATGTGTAGGACATTTCAATATAAGGAAATCCCATGCGAGCCTCAAAAGGGAAGGTACATTAACATATGAAACTTATTTTATTAAAGAATTTTTGTCTCCAAAACTAACCTGTAATATGTATTTATGTTTTGTTATTTGTAGCTACGACTGTGGGATATACGTTTACCTTTATGTATGGGCTATTCTACAGAAAGGTGATGTACTGCATGTTACGCTTGCCGATGATTCGTCGGAGGTAGTACGTGCAAGGCTTGCGGCATAACTGGTAAAAGAATGTTAGGAATTCAAAAATAGAAAGGGCACAATAGCCGTGGAGGACCCAGAATTGAAAGCGTTTGCATGAGCCGCAAATGTACAGCCTAAGGAAGAATGCTATGTAGATAAACAACGGCAAACAATCTTCAAAATTTTTAGCTTGTATAGATTATTTTCCCAGTAGTTAATATCTCGAGGGTTTAATGTGTTAACAACTAATGAACTAGTGTCCGGATAAAGTTAACATGTTAGACGCGTAAGTTAACAATTATATCATGTCAGCTTCACTTGTTAAATATGAAGAAAGTTTATACATATCAGGTTCACTTGTTAAATAATACTGTATACGGAGAAAGTTAGCATGTTAGAAGCGTAAGTTAACACATTTCAGTGAAATATAACGTGTAACTATGTAGATTAACAAGTTAACAAGTAAGTTAACATGTTAGCCACGCAACTTAATAATGTACGAGAGAAAGTTAATGTGTTATCTACATAGCTTAACAAGTTAACAGAGAGTTACAGTTAACAGTTTGATTATTATCCACAAGAGTCAATATGTTTGCAACAAGAGTTAACATGTTATCATCAAGAGTTAACATGTTATCAACAATGGTTAACATGTTATCACAAAGAGTTAACATGTTATCGACAATAGTTAACATGTTAGCCACGAGAG
>BQKN01066886.1:239298-262824 GCA_022839385.1 Asparagus kiusianus
AGAGAGAGAGAGAGAGAGAGAGAGAGAGAGAGAGATGAGAGAGGAGGAGAGAGAAAAGGGTGAGGCGGCGGGGAGTTTTACACGAGAGAGAGAGAGGGGTTTATGTTATGTAATATATATATATATATTTATATTAGGGTTAGGGTTTAGGTTAAAATAATTAAAATAAATATTTTTGGGTACTTAAAAATTAAACTAATTACATAATAATTATCTACAATTAAAAACGTACATATTGAGCTAATACAACAGTTGAAACGAAATAGTCGAAATATACCCATATCGTATAATTAAACAAGAATAATTATTAAATAAAATATATTTACTTACATTTAAAATCAAATAATTATGGGATAATTATATACATAGTAAAACGTACTAGTTATACTAATACGACAAATAATATGTAATAGTTGAAATAATACAACAATTTATATCAAAGATATGTAATTAATAATACCAAGTATTATACGAAATAATACATAATAATATTAATAATACAACATTTTATTTAAAATAATACGTAATAGTACCGATAACATAACAAATTAATTCTAGAAAATTTTACTGCACGAAATAAATTTATAAATATTAAAACCATTTAAATAAATATATAATCAGATTTTTAAATCATAGAAAATTGTAGAAAATCGAGAAAAATACAAATACTCGTTTATAAATAATAATTAAATATTTTAAAATACTAAAAAATTATTTTAACTAGTATCAAAATTCATGGTCCTTACAGTTGGCATGCTACTTCTGCAACGGTCTACATAAGGCTATGGACTATCCCAAGAGGGCCAATCTTGTGGCCCTAGTTCAGAAGGAAGAGGAGAAGCAAAATAAGGAGACCCGAATCAACTCACTTCGTCTCCTTAATGTAATCAAGGCAAAAGTGGATACAAGACCTCGGGGAGCGATGTTCATTGAAACAACCATTTCTGGTAAAACCTTCAAGGCCCTTCTAGATACTGGTGCTTCTCATCTCTTGGTTTCTCATGATGTTGCTAGTAGATTGAATCTTAAGATCACCAAGGGAGGGGGTGCCATTAAAGCTATCAATTCAAGTCCCACTCCCATCGCTGGCGTGACTTAGAAGGTAGATGTAAGCATCGGAGAATGGTGCGGCCAAGAAGACTTGACAGTCATGACCATGGACGACTTTGACGTAGTACTTGGCTTGGAATTTTTGGACAAGGTGAAGGCCGTGTTGGTTCCATACACCAACACAATGTGCATCCTAGAGGGCAAGACATGCACAGTTCCAATCAAGCGCGAGAGTGTGACTTCTAAAATGCTCTTGGCCTTACAAGTGGCCAAGGACATCCGTCGACATGAGCCAACTTTTATTACTACAGTCAATGTGGAGGAAGACTCACACCAGGGAGAAGACGTGCCCGAGAATATCCGAAGTGTCTTGGAGGACTACCACGACATCATGCCCGCAAAGCTGCCAAGTAAGCTCCCACCTAGGAGAGAGGTGGATCACAAGATCAAGCTCGAGTCAGGAGATCATCCCCCAGCTATAGGACCTTATCGCATGGCACCACCAGAGTTGGAGGAACTTCAAAAACAACTGAAGGAGTTGTTGGATGCCGAATACATTCGTTCATTTAAGGCTCCATATGGTGCCCTTGTATTGTTCCAGAAGAAGCACGATGGGTCATTGCGGATATGCATCGACTACAGGGCTTTAAACAAGATCACGATGAAGAACAAGTATCCCATTCCACTGATTACGGACTTATTCGACAGATTGGGGCAAGCAAGGTACTTCACTAAGCTTGACTTGCGCTCGGGATACTATCAAGTACGGATTGCTGAAGGAGATGAACCAAAGATGACATGTGTAACTAGGTACGACTCTTATGATTTCCTGGTTATGCCGTTCGGTCTCACCAATGCTCCAACTACATTCTGCACCATGATGAACAAAGTGTTGGAGCTTTTCCTAGACCATTTCGTGGTGGTCTACTTGGACGACATTATGATTTATAGCCAAACCATGGACGAGCATGTGGAACACTTGAGGCAGGTATTCCAGGCGCTTAGAAGTAATGAACTCTATGTGAAGAAAGAAAAGTACTCGTTCGCACAGGAGGAGGTGGTCTTCTTAGGCCACATCATTAGAGGAGGCAAAATTCGCATGGATCAAGCTAAGGTGCGAGCCATACTAGAGTGGGAGCCTCCTACTAAGGTGACAGAGTTGCGATCATTTCTGGGCTTGGTGAACTACTACCGAAGATTCATAAAGAACCACTCAGCATTAGCAGCTCTACTGACAGACTTGCTGAAGAAAAATCAGGCATGGGATTGGAGTTCAAAATGCCAGAGGGCATTCGAAGCTTTAAAGAGAGTTGTGACGGAGGAACCAGTTCTCGCTCTTCCTAACTTCAGCAAGCCCTATGAAGTGCACACTGATGCGAGTGACTTCGCAATTGGATGGGTGTTGATGCAAGAAGGACACCCCGTAGCCTACAAGAGTCGAAAGTTAAACAATATTAAGAGGTGGTACACCATTCAAGAGAAGGAGATGACGGCCGTGGTCCACTATCTCAGAGTTTGGAGGCATTACCTACTTGGGTCCAAATTCATACTAAAGACAGACAATGTGGCCACCAGCTATTTCCAGACTCAGAAGAAGTTATCCCCTAAGAAGGCACGATGGCAAGATATCTTGGTAGAGTTTGACTATGTGCTTGAGTACAAACCGGGAAAAATCAACTTAGTGGCAGATGCATTAAGCCGGAAGATGGAACTTGCTGCTAGGATAAGTCATCCTCAGACCACCTTACTTGATCGTATTAAGGAAGGTTTGTCTCATGATCCTACAGCCAAGAACATGGTGGACTACGCAAAAGAAGGCAAAACTCGAAGGTTCTGGCTAGAAGGAGACCTACTTTATACCAAAGGGAGACGGGTGTACGTGCCATTGTTCGGGAATCTAAGGCGGGAGATCCTTAAAGAATGTCATGAGTCTCAATGGGCGGGACATCCAGGTGTGCACAGAACTCTGGCTCTTGTAGAAGAGACATATTATTGGCCTCGCATAAGGGATGATGTTGAGGCCTACGTGAAGACATGTCTTGTGTGCTAACAAGACAAGACAGAGCAGAGAACACCGACCGGACTGTTGGAACCATTACCTATTCCGGAGAGACCTTGGAAAAGCATTTCCACGGACTTCATCATGGGTCTACTCAAGTTAGATGGATACAGCATTCTTATGGTAGTGGTTGATCGGTTCTCTAAATACGACATTTTCATTCCAGCCCCAGCCAAGTGTCCAGCCGAGGTAGTGGCATACTATTTCTGAAGCACGTGGTGAAGTATTGGGGGCTACCAAAGTTCATCGTAAGCGATCAGGATGGTCTCTTCATAGGAAGGTTCTGAACAGAACTCTTCAAACTCATGGGGTCAGATCTAAACTTCTCCACTAGCTTCCACCCTCAGACAGATGGCCAGACGGAGCGGGTAAACGCCTTGTTGAACGTATACTTGAGACACTATGTGAGTGCTAACCAGCAAGATTAGGCGAAGCTACTGGACATAGCCCAATTCTCCTACAATTTGCAAAGGAGTGAGTCTATCGGGAGGAGCCCATTCGAGATCGTCACAGGTCAGCAACCACTCACTCCAAACGTTATTGCTACAGGTTATAAGGGAAATAGCCCAGGCGCTTACCGATTTGCGAAGGGGTGGCAAGATCAGAATGAATTAGCACGCTCGTGCTTGAACAAGGCGACAAGAAGATGAAGAAATGGGCCGACAAGAAGCGAAGGCATATGGAGTATCAAGTTGGAGACTTGGTCCTTGTCAAGCTTTCTACATTGGATCGACATAAAGGGCTACACAAGAGCTTGATATGCAAGTATGAGGGCTCATTTCCAATCGAGAAGAGAGTGGGGAACGTGGCTTATAGGGTAAAGCTTCCCCCAACCGTAAAGTATCATCTGGTCTTCCATGTGACCATGTTAAAGCCATATCATCAAGATACGGAAGATGCAGATAGAGGAAAGTCTAGTCGAGCACCAACAGAGATTCGTATGGAGTTTGACAAGGAGGCCAAAGAAATTCTTGCGGATAGGATGGTTCGTGAAGCCAACAACCACCCGAGGTTAGAGTACTTTGTGAAGTGGAAAGGCTTACCCGACAGTGAGAACAGTTGGGAACCTGCACGATCCTTGTGGCAGTTTGAAGACTTGATCGAGAAGTTTCGCCAGGAGAAGACTAAGCGATGAGGGCATCGCTTGGATAGGTGGGGGAGAATGTCACGAACCGCCCCATTTTTGGCTCAATTGGGTGCATTTGGACTCACTTATTCATGGTTGGGTCCATGAAGATCCTAGGGTTTTTTAGAGTTTTCTTAGATAATAAATGTATGATAAATATCTTGTATCTAGAAGCTTTTAGGAAGTCTCATTAAAATATCTAATGACCCTTGTAAAAGCTTCTAGAAAGTCCCATGTAAATATCTAGGAGATATTTTAGGAGAAGAGTCTAGAGACTCAATCTTAACCATTGATTGTAAGAACAATCTAGAAGGCTAATCATAGCCATCCATTGTAAGCTAGCCGTGCCTATAAATAGGGGCTAAGACATTTCATTTGTATCAAGCAAGAGTTGCTAAGCAATAAAACAATAAGAGCTTCCACTTCTACTCTTGAGTGTTCTCTTCCCTTCTCTTGAGTGAGTGTTTGAGGGATTAGGCTGACTTAGCCATTCTAGTGAGGAAAAGAGTGACTAAGTGCCACACGGGATCGAGTGAGGTTTGTGGTGAAAGAATCAGCCCGTAACAGGTGCCAGTCGCTAAGTCCGACCCTACAAACATCTCCTCCTCTGTCCCATGCCTCCAATCTCCAGGCCACGTGGACTCTCATCTCCTCCTCCGGATCTGGTGGCGGTCTGGTTTGAGGGAAGAAGAAAAATTAAGAAGACGAAAAAGATTGCTACTAATGGTATACAAGAGTATGTGATAAATCCAGACCATTCTGCATTCTATTGAAGTTTCTTTCTCGCTAGAGGAAAGAGATGAAATATTTGTTCCATAGAAAACTGCAAGCATAATGTTTAGGTATAAGTTCAGTTTTGTTTTGAAGTTGAGCTGCAAAGGATTTTTCTTTTTCGTGATAAGGATGAATGATCAAATTGATCAAAGTTTAATTGAAATTAATATTCATTATTATAAAAGGTTTTTGTTGGATTGAAACAAGAAATGCAGTTGCAGTTGTCTTTGGTGAATTGTAATTGCAATTGTATTTGTTCTTTTCTCTATCCTATGTGCTCTCCTTATCATTGCGCGGGTTTATCTAAATTATTGCCAATGGGTTTTTAGCTTCTATTATTTCATATGATATTCCTTCTCATTATCATCTTATTCAAACAATTCATGTTTGACAACAAATTGTCAATGTCATGCTTGGAATTAAGAAATACATTAGGTAAGCAAACAAAAGTGGGCAATCTTGATTTATATTTTATTCCCATTATCTGAAGGAAATCTCGTGCTAAATACATGCAAAATACACAACAGAAGACTGTATGTATAATAATACTAAGCATGTAGAGAGCATGAAAAACAAAATAGGACCATCCTAATTGAATCTAACATGATCCATATTATTAAAGAGAGCATACAAGAGTGAGAAAGTCGTACTTTCGAAGCGTGATTTGATGGAAGATCGAACAACCCCTAGCTCTTGCTTCTTGTAGTAGTAAATCTCTTCGTAGTGAATCTCCAAGTCTTCAACTGAGCTTGATAAAATCAGAGTCTTCTTGAGACACAAGGCAAGATATCCGTCCCGGGGTACTTTAAAATCCTACTACTTCCTCTTACTCAAAGATTGCTAGAGTTTAGTAAGAGGTAGATCTCTCTTCTTTTCTTTTATGGAAAGCAACTATGAATAAACCATTTATTTTATTTTTCCATTAACCATGAAAGAAGAAAGAGAGCTCATATTTATAGAGGAAGAATATGTTATGACATGAATGACTCATCCTATGAGTCACACCATGAGTCATCAAAATAATGATTCTCTCATGAGTCATGCAATGACTCATCTCATAAGTCATGCAATGAATCATGAAGAATCAAAACTATGTGTTAAAACCATGTTCCCAAACCATACCACCTTAATGACTCATCTCATGACACATTAATTAAGTTATAATGAAGTGCGTATTTTATAAATAAAAATACCACATCAATACGGTATTTCATAATTTTTCAATCATTAACTAATAAGTCATCATATGACCAAAAAGTCAATGAGTTGACCAAAAGTCAACTGTTGACCAAAAAATCAACCAGTTGACTAAAAGTTAACTTTATGGAAAAAATACTAGAATTCATTTCTTAAGCACATAGCATTCTGATTTTACCGATACATATAACCGTTTATGTATATCCGGTACAAATCATATATGCGTATCAATCATACACATTACTCTATAAATTTGTATTTCATATGATTTAAGTATGCGCTTGGTGTGACTCTAGGGTCAAACTTAAGAACTCGGCAGTGGATGATATTCACAAGTACAATAGGGGTGCTAGCTACACATAAAGACTATCCGGGTATAAGTTGTGATAAATGTCTACAAGATACTAATACAATTTTATCAAGACCACTTAGTGATAATATTGTACAGTTTTCGTCAAACCATGTCAAACTATCGAGCCTAAGGTATAAAAAACTGTCAAACCCTAATAGCTCGATTAGTGTTTGTTGATATTAAACTCATAACCTATAAGATCAAACTGACACCCAGTTTATCTTATTTATCTCGACCAAGGATTTCCAGGCTATAGTTATATCAAACACTCTTATGACATCAACCCCTTATACTAGGAGAGACGAATCCCATATTGGTATCTCAATATCTACTTATGTCTCGGGATGCACCCAACAAGAACCGTTATGCACAACTCAATGAGAACCGTGGTTAGGTAAAAGTCTAAGTACACCTATACTAACATGTAAGATATTACACTCATGCCTCAGGTCAAGAGACTACTATGTACTATATCACTTGAGAACTTCTATTTGACAGTTACGTATAATTACCAACTAGATGTTCTCAGTGAGTCGTTCAGTCAACTCATTCACTAATGAGTCACCTGTATCTCAATGATCTAAGAGATGGATCATCGTCCTTCCAAAGGAGAAATAGGGTATACACTAGTCTTCCCAAAGTAATGATGTCTCATTTCAACACTTCATCGACTAGGAACATTTTAGAATATACGTTGGCGACAAATCAGATCTCTTCATTACGATCATATCCGAAATGTCTAATAGTCTAGTATCATTCTAAGGACTTTATCTGTATTAAAATACCAGATAAATCTGACCAAAATAGCATACTATCATTTTGAACAAAGATGTTATGTTCATATAGGTCCTATTATAATATACAATTATTGCCTGCAGGGCACCTATATCTAACAACTTTGCCTAAAAATAACATTAAGAATGTTGACGTGTAAACTTACTTTTATCGGAGGAGATCTTGTTACTATATGAACAGCCTTTTAACTTTCGGGTTGGGTTTCGGATTTTAGTTCGGTTTGATCGAAGAAACAAAATTAAGAGTGTTTTTTTTTTTTGCCTATGTACTGCAGAAATATATTATGTTCGTATCCATCCCTTAAAAATATATTTGCTAATTTATCCCCACATTCTTTCGCATTGCATCTTTGTACCATCTCATATATGATTTAATAGTGTTAAAATTTGTAAGGATATTTTAGCAAACATACAAATTTGTAAATCTGCAAATGGAATTGACTTGGAATGCATATATAAATAAAAAGACCAAATTTTGTTGGGTGAGGTATGTTTGGAAGGCAAACTTTTAAAAAGCCCAAAACATAAGGATGGTGAGATCCGACCCGTTACCAGCCCACTTGATCCGATATCATCCTTGCATCCCCTTTTGTCGGCTCGTCGCCGAGCTCGTCAAAATAAAAAATAAAAATAAAAAACTCCTCTTTTTATTTCGCTGGTTGTTTCGTTTCTCTTCTTCTTCTTCGATCGATCCCCCAAAATAAATTCGATCAAAACCCTAACCCTAGCGATGGAGTCCCGATCTCCTAAACCCCTCCAACTCTTCATCCAATCCCCCGACCTCAACCTCCCGATCAAATCCCTAACCGTAACCCTAACCCCCTCTCTAACCCTCGACCACCTCAAGCACCTCTACCTCCCCCAAACCCCTGAAACCCTAATCCCCTCCCTCTACTTCACCTTCAATGGCCGCCCTCTTCCCTCCTCCTCCCCCCTCCAATCCCTCCCCTCCCTCTCCACCCTCCTCCTCCGCCTCCGCCTCCCCGGAGGCGGCGGCGACGGCGGATCCACCTGCGCCGAGTCCCGAGACTGCTACCTCCACATGTACTCCACCAAGAAACCCGACAAAGTAGACCCCAATGAAAGCCGGCTCTCGAAATGGACCAATTGCTCTCTCTCCTTTGAACCCCTAGCTCACCCGATCGTAATTGATAAATTGGGGAATTTGTTTAATAAGGAGGCTTTAGTGCAAGCTTTGATTCATAAGAAGCTGCCCAAGGAGTTTGGGCACATTCGGGGGTTGAAAGATATGATTGAGGTGAAGATACCGAATTTGGAGTGCCCGGTAACGGGGTTGGAGTTCAATGGGAAGTACGGGTTTATCGCGATAAGGAAATGCGGGCATGTTTTGAGTGTGAAGGCGTTGAAGGAGGTGAAGAGTGACGGTTGTTTGGTTTGTCATGAAGGGTTTGAGGAGAGGGATAGGATTGTGATCAATGGGAGCGAGGAGGAGGTTAGGGTTTTGAGAGAGAGGATGGAGGAGGAGAGGGGACAGGTGAAGGAGAAGAAGAAGGAGAAGGCGAGGAAGCATCCGGGTGAGGAGAAGGTTGGGAATTTGGAGAATGGGAAGAAGGAAGGAGGTGGGAAGAGGTTTAGGGCAGTTGATGTGGCTCCGGCACATGCTACAAAGGAGGTCTATGCGTCGATCTTCACATCATCAAATAAGGGGGAGATTAAGGAGACTTACATGTGCCGGTCACTCCCACTTGGAAGGAACTAATGGAGGTGATTCATTGTGTATCATTTTACCTATATGTGTTTGCTTTTATGCATTTTGATTAATGGCATGTGATATTGTGTCCCTGCACTTACATTGGAAAACTGTTGAAAAGTATTTGGAATTGAAATTTCTGATTTATGAATGCTTACAATGTAATATTGGAAAGTTGATTAGAATACTGAATATTAACTACTAACTACGTATATTGATTTATATTCTCAAACTGCTTTTATAAATTGTACTTGTTGACTCATTAACCTGTGATGTGATTAGGACACGCATACTGGTTATTAAGATTCTACATGTTTTATATGCTCACTAGTTGAATGTTTCATTTGAAATGAATTGAATGCACTCTGGATAAAGGCGTTGTCGTGGTTGCTGAATGCACTTCTGTGTAATCGTGAAAATTTAAAACACTAGCAGCTTCTATTTATTGCTTCTAACTAGGTAGGGATTTTGGTATGACACCTCATTTCATAAGAAAGAAAATGGTGGTGGATAGATTCACAAACGTATAAGATGTTATGGCTTGCACATTGGAGTAAATTGGATTTTGCGCATGTGTTCTTCAATCTATTTAGATTTAAGAACGGCCAATACCTCGGATATAAGTCAATAACAACTAATAGAGGAAAATATTTAAGGTTTCCAGGTTGAAAGTGAAAAGTTGATGGTGTTATATTGAGGAATTAAAGTATAAATTAATCAATATAAAGCGTAAACTCTGACCTAGTATACAACGATCAAAAGGATGTTTCTTAACAACTGAAATTTGAAAATCGATAACTTCTGTTGTCAAAGCTGAAACCAATATTCTATAGACCCATAATAACATATAATCAGCTAGAGAAGACTTAATATCATGCTTTGGAGTACATTGGATTTTGAGCGTGTTTATCCAATCCATAACAACTGGCAACTTCCATGGGTATAGACTAATAGCAAATAAGGTTTGAGGTTGAAGTGGAAAGTTGATGGTGTTTTATTGGAGGAAAAAAAAAGTAATTAACCAAAATAAAGCCTAAACTCCGACCGAGAATATAACAATCAAAAGTTCACCTTTTAAGCGATATTCCAAAATCAATACCTTCAGCTGTCAAAGCTGAATACCATTATCTGAGAGCCACAACAAAAGTTTAATCAACTAGAAAGACTTAAAACTCGAGTGTGCGGTAGGTTCATTCATTTCTTTATTTAATACTAAAGTGTGTGGTAGGTTCATTCATTTCTTTATTTATTTGGCTACACAAGTATGAAGATGAAACCATATTAAACTAAGTTCTTTGTCTCAATAAATCCTTTTCTTATATAGGTTAAATTGTTTCCAACTGAACGGCCCCATTAGACCCAATCTTTTACAAAGGCTTGGCTCCCGTGATTTTATTATGACCTTCTAAGCAAGTTCAGCAGTTAAAAAATAAGTAATTTAGGATTTGATTTCTCAAATTTTGGTAAATAGGATTATTACTTTTATATATTGTATCCATTTAGAAACTTGTGATTCATCAATTATTAGGTCCACAACTGTTGGATTATGAAAGCTTTAATCGGGCCTTAATATCTGCATCATTGTTCAAAAATGCATGAGAAATGTTTCCTATCATTACTATTTTTTTAATTTGCAAATGCTTTACAATTGTGTACATTATTTCTGGATCCAGTGACTACCAGAACCACCAAGTTCTCAATACCGATACCAAAATAGGATGACCCAAAACTGCAACAGGATATCGAGATTCAAGACTAGATACTTTGCATTGTATCTTTGTTGGAAATTGCTTATAATATGACTTGCTTTATGCTGCTGACCACTCAGTTGATATATAGACTAGACAGTTTGCAGCCTTATGAATCAAGGTTATAAGCATGCAATGGAGTTTGATTATATAGGTATAGGGAAAGTGACCCAGAAACGTTGAGCAAGTCATAGTATGAATGGTTACTTACATAGGAGAAATGTTGCGCATTGAGCAAGTCATAGTATGAATGGTTACTTACATAGGAGAAATGTTTCGCAAGTTAAACAATATTTTGAGAAGGTGAAGAATCTGATGAAGGGATAAGATGGAGATAAGATACACAAAAAATGGTACCTCATACTTCTCCAATGAAAATATCAGGAGAGGTGCTAGGTGGTACCTCATACTTCTAAATGGGTGGAATTCCAACCCAAAACAAATGATTTGGGTCATTGGAAGGACTTTGTTTCTACTTTTGGTCCTAGGCGCAAGGAAAGTAGCAGGATCTATATGTTTTTTCCATGTATCTTCAAATAGTTCAAGTGTAAGCAGGATGTAACAGGTAGAATAAGGTGTTGCCCCAGCTTGGTGTCTTGTGGTTCATGAGGGTAGAATAAGGTGTTTTTTCCATGGCGGCTAGGGTTTGTTTTTTGTTATTTTTTTCTAGTTTAACATAGGGTCCCGTGAAGCAGCAGCTACAAGGATCTCGCCAGGAGTCGTGGGAGCAGCAGCTGCAAGGATCTCGTCAGGAGTCGTGGGAGCTGCGGTGGTCATAAGAGTTGTGGGATCGGTGACTGGGTTGTGGTTGTGGGAGAGGGCTGAGATGGTCATCGTGGCGGCGGGTCATTGTCAACTCTAGGTGGGATTTAGAGGGGGGAGGGGGGGGGGGGGGGGGGGGGCTAGGTTAGGGGGCACAAGAGGTCTGTGGCGGGAGTTGGCAGCGGGGAGTTTAGGGTTAGGGTGTTTCTTTTTCCCCCTTTTCTAGAAGAGAGGCTAAAGGGAGAAGATGAGGCGGAGGGGATGGATTAGAATTAGGGATATGAATGGGTGATGGGGATTAATGGCTCTAATACCATGTAACCAAAGGGTAGTTAGAGAGGATGATTCGTCCCTCTTCCCTCAGGTCTTATTAATAGTATTAGGATTACAAAATAATTTGACTAATCAATGTGATACTAAACTAAATGTAGGAAACTAAGTAAATAAGTAGGAAAGACTGTTAACATTATATTTTTTTTTCTTCCCTTCTTTCTTAGGGTAGCAGTGTAGCATGATGTTAAATTAATTATCATTGAAACTTCTTAGAGGATGGTGGCATATTAGGGAACCCTGTTATATTTCACACATTATTTTGATTTCCTGATATGTTGGAGGCTTGGGCGCTCAAAAATTATTCAGACACTGTTGTGTCTATTTCATGCATAGAGTCACGTGTTTGCGTACACATCAATATAAATATTGCTAATTTCCTATATCCAAATAAAACTGAGTTATGTGATCTACTGTAGAAGGTAAAGAGGTCCCTTTGTATAGATCCTTAGAAAACCATGATTGCCTTCCATGATTTATGTTTATTTTTTGGTGATATCCGTACTGTCTTTATTCCTGATTTTTTTTTAGTAAGTCAAGTTAGCTTTATTTGTCCCCTTTATATTATAAGTTATTGGATGGTGCTTATGGGTGCAAATGGATCGGACATGGATTCAATATGATACTTAGCATGTGTACATTCACATGATCATGATTACGGATATGATTATTGACATTGTTCAGCAAGAACAACGCACAATCCATATCCGTTAAACTCCGAATATGAACATAGATTGGATAACCTGAAAATATTCATGGTTATGGATGTGCATGTTGGCATCGTTTTGTAAGAACAACTCATAATTCATATTTGTTAGACTCTGAATATGGACATGAATTGGATAACAGGAAAATGTTAATGGCTACAAAGATATTTGTGGATACAAGACGTATATAAGGAAGATAAATAACATGCTTGACGTGATGTCTGTTTAAATGAATGGGAAGGCCTTTTTTTTTTTTTGATAAGAACCCAACCTCGTATTATATCTTTAGGAAGGAGACATGCCAGCTTGGGTAAGAGGGTATACCGAACTCGGCACCTCCTCCATCCAAACTCTACAACCATCAACAGATAGAGCAAGTGTAGCCATAGCATGAGCTGTTGTATCCGGATAAAGCTTTGACCCACTCGATACAATTTATCTTAATTTGTTATGATATTTAAATTCTTATCCTATAAAGAGTTACAGTGGATTTAGATAAGATCTTAGCTAGATAGTTTTCCTGATGGATATTTTAAGAAGTCTTATTTTTTAAGAATTCTAATTATAACGGAAGGGTCCTAGCCTAGTCTATGAATACAACCATAGCTCCTCCATCAAAT
Source organism: Asparagus kiusianus (assembly GCA_022839385.1). Classification (NCBI taxonomy): domain Eukaryota; kingdom Viridiplantae; phylum Streptophyta; class Magnoliopsida; order Asparagales; family Asparagaceae; genus Asparagus; species Asparagus kiusianus. The sequence continues at coordinate 252,529 of BQKN01066886.1, forward strand.
TTATGTTTTTCAATAAGGCGTAGGCTAGAAACTCTTTTTATTTTCTTTATCTTATTTATTCTAATGGTGATCTAACTCTTGTTCTTTGTTTATGTATATACTCAAATTATCTCTAGTTTCGCTCTAATTTTCTGAGTTACGGATCTATCAAGACAACACTGGCTAGAGCTATCTCTTAATTTAATTTATTTTCGTTGCTTACTCTGTATTTATTTAGATTATAATTTCTTATACGTGGTATTAGAACCAACTCCATTTGTGTTGTTTAGTATTTTTTTAATAAATATTTTGAATCATATTACTGCTTGTTCTTTCCACGACCAAAGAAAAATTATCTGATCTAGTCTCTGCAATCGGCGCAGCACTGTAGCAATCGAAATAAATAAAACCTAATAAGGGCAATGATTAATTTTTAAACTAGCCATTAAAAATTCCAGGACTTGATGTTTTGTCCTCTTGTCTTCTTATCTATGAATGAAGTTTATAAACAGCCATATATCTGTTGCTTCACAGTGAACACTATCATGCGGATCTTATGAAGTATAAAAAAGAAATTTTTTTTTTTACCATGTGATAGTGTCAGATTAGATTGGTTGCTTATTTTGGTCATTGTTAAGGTAATTTTTTTTGTTTGTATGTTTTGCATATTAAAGTGTACTGTTAGATCTTGTTATGACACTAATTAAACCAAATGTGAATCTTTCGAAAAAGCTGAAGCGTGTCCCGCTCACTGTGCTTAATCAGATGTGTTCAGAGCCCAGATAACCCGTGCTGATCCCTTAGCCGACTCAATAGGTCGACAACTTGTATAGCCGATCAAAAATACGGTACTTGTCGGCCTACACACCTGATCGATCTTATAAATACTCGCTCTCGACCTATTGTTTTAGATCGACAACTTGGATAGCTGACTGAACCTCCTGCCGACAACCAACTACACTCGCATTAACTGCTATGATAAAGTTATTATTGCTCTTGTTGGATTTAATCTAATAAATCTAATTATGGGCACATATGATTAATCATTGTGTATTGCTATCTTTCAGGATAACCCACTAAAGTGATCAATTAATTTGGGTTAATGGGTATTTAAATAAGTCATGGGGTTATATGTGCAGATACCAGGTTGTAATTGTGATTTGTTGAGGGGTCAAATTGCAAAAGTACAACACCTATAAATAAGGGGTTATGGTCTCTAATCTAGGGTTACAACATTCTCTAATTCTCTTTACCCCATCTAAGAGAGAAATTCGGTTCAAGAGAAAACCCTAAGGTTAGAAGATCCAAAACCCAAATCAAGATCAATCAATGGATTCAGGTATAAGCTTCCGCTCTTTTATATTTTTTTTAATCTCTTTGAATTAATCATGGCTATATGGTTTTAAGATCTCAAGTTTTAAGATCTAACAAGTGGTATCAGAGCCACCTTTGATTAATTCTTAGGGATTTAAGTTTTTAAAATTGAGTTTTTTGATCTTAAATCTCTGGTTTTGGTTTTAGATCTGTTCTTGGATGAACAGTAATGTTTGGATGAACAGTAACGGCCGCCGAAATTTTTTTCCGGATGGACAGTAACGTATTAGTTTTGGATGAACAGTACCGTATTATTTTCGGATGAACAGTAACGTATTATTTTCGGATGAGCAGTAACGTATTATTTTTTGGATGAACAGTACGTATTATTTTCGGATGAACAGTAGCTTTTTGGAATTTTTTGGATTTTTTCTTCGATTTTTTCTTGGTCTGGATCTGATTTTGAAAATTAAAAATCGAGGAACCTTTTTTTGGGTTTGGTCGGCGGCGGTTTCAGATTGAAACCCTAAGGGTTCGTACGTGAAAACGTGGCGAACATTAAGGAGGTGGTTACCTCAAATTTTGGCGAAGCTGAAAGCTTCAAACGAACCTCGCGTTCGTTCTCATTTTTTAACGAACTTCGCGTTCGTTCTCAATTTTAACGAACCTCGCGTTCGTTCTTAAGTTGAGCCTCGCGCTCAGTTCTAAGGTGAGCCTCGCGCTCAACGAACTTCACGTTCGTTCTAAGGTGAGCCTCGCGCTCAGTTCAAGTTGAGCCTCGCGCTCAGTTCTAAGGTGAGCATCGCGCTCAACGAACTTCGCGTTCGTTTTAAGGTGAGCCTCGCGCTCAGTTCAAGTTGAGCCTCGCGCTCAGTTCTAAGGTGAGTCTCGCGCTCAACGAACTTCGCGTTCGTTCTAAGGTGAGCCTCGCGCTCAGGCCTAATGTGAGCCTCGCGCTTAATTTAAGTCGAACCTCACGTTCGTTCTCAGGCAAGCCTCGCGCTCGATTCAAACGAACCTCGCGTTCGTTTTCAAGTTGAACCCTGCGTTCATTTTCAGTCAAACCTCGCGTTCTTTATCAAACGAACCTCGCGTTCGTTCATTTTCAGACGAACCTCGCGTTCGTGCTTAAGTGAGTCTCGTACTCAATACAGTCGAACCTCGCGTTCGAATTCAAGCGAACTTCGTGTTCACTATGGTTAAGCCTCGGCTTTTTCATGGGTCCACTTTGGTATACTTAATTTATTCAATTAAGTTATGGGCCCTAATTAAGCTTTGAGACCCCAATTAAGTTTTTGGAAATTCAGTTGATTTAAATTAAAATTTTTAATTTAAATCTAATTTGGAAGCTAATCAATTATTTGATTCAAATATTATGACACTAAGGTATTAAGGTTGTCTCTCGCTCTAATTGTTTAATTGAAACAAGAAGTTGCCAAAGTAACCTCTCTTGTGTAGATTATTCATGAGGAATGTGAGATGTTTGTGTGTATGCTTTCGTGTAAATATTTAATCGGCCCAAAGGAAGGTTAATATTTATTTAGACTGTATACACATCTGCGGTGATAAACGTGTGACAATTATAAGGTTACATGTGAATAATGAATCGATCCAAAGATAGTTTCATTATTTGACATGAGTTATTGTCAGTGTTTGATCATTCCAATAAGGTATCACTTACAAGTTAATATTACTGTCCAAAGACTTGATATTAATGTTGTGCCAGATATCTTGAGATGGGATTTTGTTATTATTTGAATTTTGTTGATTACTAAATATGGTTATTGATGTGAGCATCTTTTGTTTTATTTCAGCTAATGCATCTGCTGCAACAATTTCTACTAACATCAACTCAATTCCCATGCTAAATGGGATAAACTTCAAGGTTTGGAAAGAGAACATATTAATTGTTCTTGGCTGCATGGATCTAGACCTTGCATTAAGAATTGAACAACCCCAACTTCTCAATGCGGATAGCACTCCTGATGCAAAGAAGGAATATGAGAAGTGGGAGCGTTCAAATCGCATGAGTCTTATGATCATTAAGCGCGGCGTTCCGGAAGCCTTCAGGGGCATAGAATCCAAAGGGATTACTAAGGCTAAAGATTTTCTTGCCGAAATTGAGAAGCGTTTTGCGAAAAACGATAAGGTAGAAACAAACACGCTTTTAGCTCGCTTGATTTCGATGAAGTATAAGGGCAAAGGAAATATCAGGGAGTACATTATGGAAATGTCTCATATTGCTTCAAAGCTTAAGGCACTTAAACTTGATCTTTGTGATGAGTTATTAGTGCATCTGGTTCTGTTGTCTCTTCCTGCACAATTCAATCAGTTTAAGGTCAGTTATAACTACCAAAAGGAGAAATGGACTCTAAATGAGCTCATTTCATACTGTGTGCAAGAGGAAGACATGTTGAAGCAAGATAAGATGGAAAGTGCTCATTTGGCTTATGCCTCTAAGGATAAGGGCAAGAAAAGAAAGAATGATAATGAAGCTGCTAAGGGTCCAGTTCAGAAGAAACAATATAAGGATAATCAGGGTTGTTTCTTCTGTAAGAAGCCTGGACATATAAAGAAGGACTGCACAAAATATTACGCCTGGCGTGATAATAAGGGTACGTTCCTTACTTTGGTCTGTTCTGAGGTTAATTTAGCTTCAGTACCTAGAAACACTTGGTGGTTAGACTCTGGTGCTACTACTCACATAAGTGTTTCTATGCAGGGTTGTCTGAGCTACCGAAAGCCAAGTGATGTTGAAAGACACATCTTTGTGGGCGACGGTCAATCGGTAGATGTGGAAGCAATTGGGCATTTTAGGTTGCTATGAGGAACTGGTTCTTATTTGGACTTAAAAGATACTTTTGTAGTACCGTCTTTTAGACGGAATTTGATTTCAGTTTCTGTATTGGACAAATCAGGTTATTCTTGTTCATTTGGAAACAATCAATTCAGTTTATCTTTTAATTCAACTGTTGTGGGAACCGGTTATTTGAGTACTTATAATAACCTATATTTGCTTGATACAATTGCTTCTTATAATGAAACTTTGCATGCGGAATCGCGTGGTACTAATCGTAAATTAAATAAGGAAAATTCAGCGTCATTATGGCATAAGCGCTTGGGTCATATCTCAAAAGGTAGAGTTGAGCGTCTTGTGTCTGATGGCATTTTGGATTCACTTGAGTTTTCGGACTTCAACGTATGTGTTGAATGTATCAAGGGAAAACAGACCAAAGTTAAGAGATTAGGTGCCAACAGATCTTCGGATGTCTTAGAATTGATACATACAGATATTTGTGGGCCATTCCCTACAGCATCCTGGAATGGTCAACAATATTTTATATCATTCATAGACGATTACTCACGTTATGGGTACCTATATCTCATTCATGAAAAATTTGAGTCTCTGGACATGTTCAAAGCCTATAAAGCTGAAGTTGAGAATCAACTCAACCGAAGAATTAAAACTGTTAGATCTGATCGTGGTGGTGAGTACTACGGCAGATATGATGGTTCAGGTGAACAACGTCCAGGACCATTTGCTAGATACCTAGAGGAATGCGGTATCGTCCCACAGTACACTATGTCGGGTTCACCTAGCATGAATGGTGTAGCTGAAAGATGAAACAGGACTCTTAAGGATATGGTAAGAAGTATGATTGCTCATTCTTCTTTACCAGAGTCACTATGGGGAGAAGCACTTAAGACAGCAGCTTACATTCTGAATAGAGTACCAAGTAAAGCAGTTGCTAAAACACCTTATGAGCTTTGGACTAGTCGAAAGCCCAGTTTAAAGCATTTACATATTTGGGGATGTCCAGCTGAGGCAAGGCCTTATAGGCCAAATGAAAAGAAATTGGACTCCAAAACAGTTAGCAGCTACTTTATTGGGTACTCTGAACGCTCTAGGGGCTATAAGTTTTATGATCCCACACTAAGGAATATTTTTGAGACGGGAACAGCAACATTCTTTGAGCATGTTGAGTTTGGGGGGAGAAATAAGGTTAGAGACATTGCTTTTGAGGAGGAATTGGCATCAGATCCAATCCATACAGTTACTTTTAAAAATATTCAGGTTCCTATACATGTTGTTGCTCAAGAAGTAAATCCGGAACCTCAAGATGACAATGTTGAACAACTCCTTATTCCAGAAGAACAAACTCAACAACCTCAAGAACCAGTGCCATTAAGGAGATCCACGAGAGAAAGGAGAAATGCTATTCCGGATGATTATATTGTATTTCTCCAAGAACATGAGGAAAGTAGTAGAATGTTGGAAGATGATCCAATCAACTTCTTTCAGGCCATGAAAAGTTTTAACTCTCAACAGTGGATTGATGCCATGAATGAAGAGTACAAGTCTATGCAAGACAATAAGGTTTGGGAACTTGTCCCGTTACCAGAAGGTGCAAAATCAATTGGTTGTAAATGGATTTTTAAAACCAAGCGAGATGCAAACGGTAATGTGGAGAGGTATAAGACACGTCTTGTGGCTAAAGGCTATACTCAAAAGGAAGGCATTGATTATACAGAGACTTTCTCTCCGTTTCATCGAAAGACTCATTCAGAACAATCATGGCACTTGTTGCTCATTATGATCTTGAGTTACATCAGATGGATGTTAAGACTGTATTTCTCAATGGCGACATTGATGAGATGATCTATATGGTGCAACCAGAAAACTTTGTGTCAGGAGACCCAAAGAATATGGTCTGCAAATTAAGAAAATCCATCTATGGACTCAAGCAAGCTCCTCGTCAATGGTATCACAAGTTTCAACAAATAATTATCTCGTTCGGTTTTGAGATGAACATTGTTGATGACTGTGTATATCACAAGTTCAGTGGGAGTAAGTATATCTTTCTGGTTCTGTATGTCGATGACATATTGCTTGCCACTAATGATATAGGCATGTTGTACGAAACCAAGAGATTTCTATCAAAGAATTTTGAGATGAAAGATCTTGGGGACGTCTCTTTTATATTAGGGATCCAGATACATCGAGATCGCTCTCGGGGTATTCTTGGATTATCACAAAAGAGCTATATCGATAAGGTACTTAAAAGGTTTGGCATGCAAGACTGCAGACCAGGAGATACCCCTGTTGCTAAACGAGACAAGTTTAGTCTCGATCAGTGCCCTAAAGGTAACCTTGAAATTCAGAAAATACAGAAGATTCCTTGTGCTTCGACTGTAGGAAGTCTAATGTATGCTCAGGTATGTACGCGTACGGATATTACGTACATTGTTGGGATGTTAGGCAGATACTTAAGCAACCCTGGTATGGATCATTGGATAGCAATCAAAAGGGTTATGAGGTATCTTCAAAAAACAAAAGGTTACATGCTCACATACAGAAAATCAGAAAAGTTGGAGGTCATTGGGTATTCGGATTCTGATTTTGCTGGATGCCAAGATAGCAGAAAGTCTACATCAGGCTACATTTATATGTTAGCAGGAGGAGCTATATCATAAAAAAGTATCAAACAGACACTAGTAGCTTCCTCCACTATGACAGCAAAATTTGTAGCTTGCTATGAGGCATCCAATCAGAGAATATGGCTGCGAAATTTTGTCACGGGACTGCGCATTTTGGAAAATGTTGAAAGACCACTAAGGTTATATTGTGATAATAAATCTGCAGTAATGTATTCCAATAACAACAGGAGCTCAATCAAGTCAAAACATATTGACATTAAGTTCCTGGTTGTGAAAGAAAGGGCACAGAGTGGACAAATATCCATAGAGCACATTGGGACAAACTCCATGATCGCTGATCCTCTTACTAAGGGATTGCCACCCAAGGTCTTTCATGAGCATACTGCTCATATGGGTGTGGTAATATTTGAGGATATTATGTTTAGTGGGAGTTTGTAATTGTGGTGCTTTATGTTTTGGTTGTATTGTCTGATCAGAATAAAGTATTCAGTTAAGACACTCTGTTACATTATGTTTGGTTTTGACCTCACTAAAGGAGGACCAGTTGAAAATAGACATGTACTGATCACATTGCATGTAATTTTCATGCTGCACATCCATGATTGATCTATGTCGTTTGATTGTATTGGTATATGTGACCATTGATGGGTCGAGTCACGATAAATGTGACAAATGCCGCTTTGATCCTATATTGATATAGTCAATGGACGAGATTGTTCGGAAATACCTTTTCAGTGATAGCAATTTTGAGCTCATAAGGTTATACACAATTTAAGGAATCATATGGTGCCCAAGTGGGAGATTGTTGGATTTAATCTAATAAATCTAATTATGGGCACATATGATTAATCATTGTGTATTGCTATCTTTCAGGATAACCTACTAAAGTGATCAATTAATTTGGGTTAATGGGTATTTAAATAAGTCATGGGGTTATATGTGCAGATACCAGGTTGTAATTGTTATTTGTTGAGGGGCCAAATTGTAAAAGTACAACACCTATAAATAAGGGGTTATGGTCCCTAATCTAGGGTTACAACATTCTCTAATTCTCTTTACCCCATCTAAGAGAGAAATTCGGTTCAAGAGAAAACCCTAAGGTTAGAAGATCCAAAACCCAAATCAAGATCAATCAACGGATTCAGGTATAAGCTTCTGCTCTTTTATGTTTCTTTTAATCTCTTTGAATTAATCATGGCTATATGGTTTTAAGATCTCAAGTTTTAAGATCTAATAGCTCTAGCCTCTATAGTCTTTATGACTCATCGATCCAGTCAGCTCCAAGCACCAACTGCCTTCCCTACAATAAATGACTGGATGACTTATCTTCACCGGCAGTCGACACCTGTCACCTGTCTGTCGAGTCAGCTGCCTGTCTGGACTCGGCTTAAGTTACCTATCTATCATTCTAATCCACTATAAAAGGAAGTCATGCAGCTCAAGGTAGTTCTCTGGCTTTTCACGCAACTTTAAAATCTTCTCCATTATCTCACATTTTCCAACTCAAGTTCATATGCTGACTTGATCATCGAAGGAATAACTAGAGAACCCAACTCTGACATCTTACGAGTTCTTCGTGTGTAGGAAAGAACAGCAGGCTCCCGAATCAGCCATCTGAAGAAGCTTGAGGACCCCAATCTAACACTGTTCCTTAAATAAACCCCCGTTCAATAACTAACATCAACAGATCCGTTTCTACTTCAGTTTGTGATCATCATGTTTTCGATACATCTGTAGCAGGCATGGTTTGTCCTGTTCTTAATCCAAAGTTAATTTCTCCATATGCAAAATCTTTGGTTTGCGGTTTATGTTATTATAGTAAAAGACAAATATTTCAGTTCACTAAGGTCCTGGAATTGAAAATACCTAAAGTTAAATCTTCAAGTTTGTAAATATTTTTGAATCAAAGTTTATGAGACATGTTTACTTGTTAAAGTTATCCTCTTGTCTGTAATAAAATATGAACTTGAAGTTTGGTTTATGATGTCTTGAAGTAATAAGGATTACCCAATAACTTAAGAGTAGTCATAGTATCTTAGGTTATGAGGATAGTCAGATAAGAATTAAGACACTTCATTAAGTTTTAATGACATCTAAGTTGTGATTAATTTAAAGAAGTAGTAACTCGGCTCCATAGGGATGTTATTATTGTTTTGGGTTAATTGGAATAAGATATTAAAGAGCAATATCAAAAATAAATTTTCCTAGGACCATAGGTATAAAATAATTTATTTCTTGATATTAATTTTTTATTATTTTTACTAATGAAGAAAGAATAAATTCATGTGTGATGCTACCTCTGCCAATAGGAATGTTTGAATTTATTTAAATCTATTCTAAACTGACATTATTTGTTTAGAACTCAAGTTTTATTCATAGCACTAAAGTTTAAATTCATTGATTATTACAGTTATTCCTACTGCTTATGTTGTTCTAATACTTTATGGTGATAACTTTGATGATTGGAAAGACAAAACCATTTTCTCGTTAGGGCACATGGATCTAGACTTGGAACTTCATGTGGATCTACCACTTGATCCTACGGGGGAAAGTATGCCACATGAGAAACAAATGTATGAACAACGGGAACGATCAAACCGATTAAGTCTGATGCGTATTAAGTCTCATCTCAGTAGAGAATCTGAGTCTCTATTCCAGATTGCCCTAAGGCCAAAGATTACATGAAAGCCATTGAAGAATAATTTGTTAGCTCGGATAAAGATTTGGCCAGCACCTTGATGAAGAGGCTTTCAAGCAAAACATTCAACCACTCTAAGAGTGTGAGCGAGCACATTATGGAAATAAGGGACACTGCTACTCAACTCAAGTCCCTTGAGATAGACATTTCTGAGTCATTCCTAGTGCATTTTATTTTAAACTCTTTCCCTTCTAAATATGGGCCATTTAAGATTTCTTATAATACACATAAAGAAAAATAGTCTGTGAATAAATTAGTGACCATGTGTGTTCAAGGGGAAGAGAGACTAAAGTATGAGAAGCTTGAAAGTACTCATTTGGTTACTCATAATAAAGGAAGCACTGGGAAGAGAAATCATGCTCAACAAGAAAAGAAAAAGCAAAATGTGTTAATGAAGAAATATGGCGATAAAGATAAATGCTTCTTTTGCAAAATGGCTCATAAAGATTGTAGTAAGTACAAAAAATGGCTCATAAAGAAAGGTAATTATTGGGTCCTTTTGTTTTGATTATGTTTAACAAACAATTTACCACTAATGTTGTTTGTCTAGTGTTTGTGTTTTGTATTTATTCTAGGCAAACAATATGTTAGAGGATGGATAGAATCGAGCATTCACGATCATATCCAATAGAGGTTGGCGGAATTATGGAGTGAAGTATTGCATTCAAGTTAAAGATCCAAGATCCCGCTTCATCCGTACAGTTTACCAAGTCGAGCTTATTGAAGACCTTCATCAAGCTTGGGTAATTTAGTTTAGATTTTATATTATGTGTGTTAAGTACTCTAAGCTTAATATTATATACACACACATTTTATTTGGTTTATATATATATATATATATATATATATATATATATATATATATA
>BQKN01066886.1:262924-284488 GCA_022839385.1 Asparagus kiusianus
GTTTACAAGTTTATATAAATATGAAACCTATATTATTGTTTACATATATATACATGTTTCATATTTGTTAAATGCATATTGTGCAAAACCTTATTTTTGCATAGTATTGAGTTATTAGTTTATAGACTTAACAACCATAACATACATATTTTATTAAGTCTATAAAATTAGTTTATGAAGTTTCAAAACATGGTTGATGTCCAATATTAAAAATAAGTGTTTTTCATTTACATGTGTTGGACTATTTTGTAAAATGAAGAGATTTCTCTTTTAGGATGTGTTTTTTGAAATCAGTTTTTGTAACATGTATATTATCATGTTTATAATCATTTTCCAAAGTTTTACATTTTTCTGATTTTATTTACTATTTTTAAAAGAGGTTTGAAAATCAGATTTCTGTTTCAAAGCAGGCTGATAACTTGTTATCAGTCGACTGGTCAGTCGACTGATGACATCAGTCGACTGATGAGTCGACTGAAGAAATCGCCTGGAATGTCAAAAAGTTTCTATTTTATTTTAGTCGACTAACCAGTCGACTGATGAGCTGAAAAATGTCTCTAACGGTCAGCTCATCAGTCGACTGATGGAAGCCGTCAGTCGACTGATGGCATAACGGCTAGTTTTTTCAGCATTTGTCATGTTTTTTGATTTTTTGGTCTTTTTGCTGGGGTTTCTTGATCTTTGGGGTTTCCTATAAATACCCCCTTATACCCAGCTCTATTTTAATAACCAAAAATGTTTTAAACAAGTTTAAAGGGTTTAAAGTTTGTTTTAGTTTGTTTAAAAGAGTGTTTAAGAGTTTTGTTTGTGAAGAGAATTTCACAAGAGCAAGTGAAGATTATCTATTATGTTTGAGCATCCAACTCTTCTCCATCTTTCTCTTGATCTATAGAGAAGTTTTTCTAAACTCTATTTCTAGCAATTTATATGTTTGAACTTAATTTCCATAGGCTAGATTTACATTGAGTTTAGTTTTGATTTATTTATCTATTTGTTCACATACAACCTATTGAGCTTATTGTATTTACATTCATAGTATAATTTGGATTGTGGGTTTGTGACTTAGAGTATGAGCTTATATTGTGTTCTCACCTTGTTTAGAGAACAATCATTTGTTGAGTGCTTTAATTGTGAGATTCACTTTGTATTACACTAGTACACCAAGAGGAGTGTGTGGTGAGAGACGGGGTCGTCCCAAGAGGAGTGGGCTAGGTGGTAATGCCAAAGAGATGTTGTAATTCCTAACACTTGAGGGAGACACGGGCTAGAGATCAACACTTGAGGTGGTAGTTAGTGTAGTTACATTATGAGTGATTGTGAACGTTGATCGGTGAGCGTTGAAAACCGACATTGTGAGGTATAAACGTTTTTTGGGTAAGCGTAGAAAACCCGGTGTGATAGTGGAGATCTCCTCGAGGTGAGGAGCGAAGACGTAGGTCGTGGGGACCGAACTTCGTGAACATATCATTTGTTTGTGATTTCATTTGCGCACTTATTTTTATGTTCATATCTTATATCGCCTTTGTATATTGCTTGTTGTTTATATTACCCACTATCTAGTTTAGATTTTTTACCCTTGTGTTACTTGTATATCCTTACGCATATATTTGTAATATATCATTCTTGCTAGGATATATTTGTTAATAAGTTTTAATTTAGCATAAATCGGATTAAATTAGCATAAACTCTATTCACCTCATTCTAGGGTTCTTTCCTAGTAGCATTAGGGTACTTTTAATTGGTATCAGAGCTTGGTGCTATTTGATTTAAGGTTTAATGTCTTGAGTTAAATATCCAAGTTATCTTATTTGTGCTAATCTAGTTTTGATTACATTGATCTTGCTTGCACATTTTTTATGGATATGCTTGTTGCACCTTGTTTAGGCTATGATATAAATGTTGCTCCTAGAATAGATAATTTCCCCTATGACCAATGGTGTTCTAGATTTAATATATTTGTTAGATCTAGACATTTCGATTTGTGGGATATTATAGATTATGCTTATATTGTACCCACTACGAAGAAATCTAAGTAGAGTAAAAATAATCATAAGATGTTTACAATGAATAAGCTCTTGTTAGAATTTTTTTCTTAACGCTTTTGATTCATCATTTTCTAACAAGTTTGTTCATTTTGATAGTGCTTACAATTTATAAAAATTTATAGAAGCACATCAAGGAGACTTGGAGGCGATCCGACAAGTTTTGGAGGCTTCCTCTTCAAGTTCCATTGGAGCATCATGCACACCGGCACTAGACGATAGCCCTAGTGAGGTTTGCGAGTTCGAATCCATTAATGATTTATCTAATGATGAACTTGCTTGTGCTAGTGAAAAATTATTGTATGCCTACAACAAATTGCATTATATCTTTTTAGATTTAAAAAGCAAGCATATTGCATTAAAATCCGATCATGAGTTATTAGCTTCTAAGTTTGATACTATTTCAAATAAAAATATGATCCTCAAAGAAAATAATGAGAAATTAAAATTGGATCATGTTTCCTTAATTTCAAATGTTGCTAAGTTAACTCATGAGAGAAACACTACCATGCTAGAAGTAGAGGCTATAAGAAATGAATTCACATCATTTAAAAATGACCATGTTTGCTCTACTTCTATTGTCAATGCCTATATGCCTAATGATGAGTTGAATATTGTTAAAAATCATATTTCATCTTTACATTCCACTCCAACCACATGCATTGATAACCATAAGAAACTTATGGACAAGTGTGCTAAATCATCTACACACTATGCACACTTGTATAACAAAATTTACAAATGCTCTATTTGCGACCGAAAATGCCATCTAGCTAAATTTTGCTATGATGCACACAAACATAACAATGCTAATGATTATTATTTATCTCATCAAGGTTCTTCATCACATGCACACACCCATAAAATTCATCACAAACATGCACGTGTGTTTAAATGTGATCTATGTGGTCGATTTGGCCATTTGGCAAAGTTTTGCTTTGATTTGAAAAAGATTTCACTTTTGCCAAATAATTTTAAAAGACCACAAAAGTTTAAGTGTGATCATTATGGTAGATTTGGTCATTTGACCAAATTTTGTTTTGATTTGAAGAGAGTTTCACATTTGCAAAATGATTTAAAAAGGCCATATTTATTTGCAAATGTTCCTCGTGCACATTCATATGGTCCACGAAAACAAATGAGCTTCTTTCATTGCACTTATTGTAATCGGAAGGGTTATTTGAGCAATTATTGTTATGACCGGATTAGTACACAAAATATGCCCAAAAGGGTTCATAACCCTAGGATTTTGAGCTTTAACGATAGGGGTCATGTCCCTAAACCCTTTGATACCAAGAATACTTGGGTACCAAAACATGTTTGATTTTTTTAACCAAGAATTTTAATGTTTTTATTTTTTTTGTCTTGGTTTTGAAAAATGTTTTGAAACTCTTGTAAATGAAAACAATTTTCTTTTGCTCAATTCTTTTGTTTTCATTTTATTAACTTTGATTTTGATGAGAGGTTTGTATTTATATAACCCTCCGGATTTATTGGGTGTTTATTCCCAAATTTTGTTTATCGGGTGCTAAAACTTTTGTATGGGTTGGAACAAGCCTAAGTGCTTGATATATTGTTGCCTATCTTGCATTTTGTCAAAAAAATTTGTTTTGATTCGTTGTTTTGAATTCATTATATAGCACAAATAGGTGATTCAAATTTCAAATATGCTTTATAATGTATTTTTTATGTGGTTTGATCAAGTTCTACAAAGAAAACTTCCTTTATTGGTCAAACATTATTTTGGGTTTAAATTTTGATTTATGATTTCATTTGAGTGATTAGTTTTCATTTGAAAACTTTTTTCATGATTCTCGTGTTTCCTATTCATTTGTTTTTATAAATCTATTTTCATATGTTTTTATGTTTGTGTAATGAGTCACTATTCCATAATGATACATCCATATGTATTCTCATTATCTTATGGTATGTGGGTTATACTTAGCATATTTTCCATCTATGCTTGCTCACATATATTTGCTTTGGTCATCATTGAATATATTCCATAAGGCATTTTGATAGGGGAGCAATCGCTATATTTGTTTTTATACTCACCCATGCTTATTGGTAGGGGGAGCTTTCGCTCTCTTCTTCTTTTGTTTTTCGCTTTTTGATGTTGTCAAAGGGAAAGATATATTGTGAGTATATCTTGTTTTGGTTATATGCATGATAATTCTAATTTACATATTAATTTTCTTTCATGCATATATCTTTTTTTGTAAATTGTTTGTCATCATCAAAAAGGGAGAGATTGTTAGGTCATTTTGTTTTGATGATGTTTAACAAACAATTTACCACTAATATTGTTTGTCTAATGTTTGTGTTTTGTATTTATTCTAGGCAAACAATATATTGGAGGATGCATGGAATCGAGCATTCACGATCATATCTAATGGAGGTTGGCGGAATTGTGGAGTGAAGCATTGCATTCAAGTTAAAGATCCAAGATCCCACTTCATCCGCACAGTTTACCAAGCCGAGCTCATTGAAGACCTTCATCAAGCTTGGATAATTTAGTTTAGGTTTTATATTATGTGTGTTAAGTACTCTAAGCTCAATATCATATACACACACATTTTATTTGGTTTCTATGTATATATATATAGTTATGTATATATACACAAGTTTTGGTTTTATAGTTTACAAGTTTATATAAATATGAAACCTATATTATTGTTTCCATATATATACATGTTTCATATTTGTCAAATGCATATTGTGCAAAACCTCATTTTTGCATAGTATTGAGTTATTAGTTTATAGACTTAACAATCATAACATACATCTTTTATTAAGTCTATAAAATCAGTTTATAAAGTTTTAAAACATGGTTTATGTCCAATGTTAAAAACAAATGTTTTTCATTTACATGTTTTGGACTATTTTGTAAAATGAAGAGATTTCTCTTTTGGGAGGTGTTTTTTGAAAACCAGTTTTTGTAACATGTATATTATCATGTTTACAATCATTTCCCATAGTTTTACATTTTTTTGATTTTATTTGCTATTTTTAAAATATGTTTGAAAATCAGATTTCTGTTTTAAAACAGGCTGATAACTTGTTATCAGTTGACTGGTCAGTTGACTGATGACATCAGTCGACTGATAAGTTGACTAAAGAAAGCGCCTGGAATGTCAAAAAGTTTTTATTTTGTTTTGGTCGACTGACCAGTCGACTGATGAGATCATCAGTCGACTGATAAGGTCGTCAGTCGACTGATGAGCTGGAAAATATCTCTAACGGTTAGCTCATCAGTCGACTGATGGAAGCCGTCAGTCGACTGATGGCTTAACGGCTAGTTTTTTCAGCCTTTGTCATGTTATGGTTTTTTGGTCTTTTTGCTGGGGTTTCTTGATCTTTGGGGTTTCCTATTAATACCCCCTTATACCCAACTCTATTTTAATAACCAAGAATGTTTTAAACAAGTTTAACAAGGGTTTAAAGTTTGTTTTAGTTTGTTTAAAAGAGCGTTTAAGAGTTTTGTTTGTGAAGAGAATTTCACAAGAGCAAGCGGAGATCATGTATTGTGTTTGAGAATCCAACTCTTCTCCCTCTTTCTCTTGATCTATAGAGAAGTTTTTCTAAACTCTATTTCTAGCAATTTATATGTTTGAACTTAATTTCCATAAGCTAGATTTACATTGAGTTTAGTTTTGATTTATTTATCTCTTTGTTCACACACAACCTATTGAGCTTATTGTATTTACATTCATAGTATAATTTGGGTTGTGGGTTTGTGACTTAGAGTGTGAGCTTATAATGTGTTCTCACCTTGTTTGGAGAACAATCATTTGTTGAGTGCCTTAATTGTGAGATTCACTTTGTATTACACTAGTACACCAAGAGGAGTGTGGTGAGAGACGGGGTCATCCCAAGAGAAGTGGGGTAGGTGATAATGTCTAGAAAGAAGTTATAATTCCTAACACTTGAGGGAGACAGGGGCTAGAGACCAACACTTAAGGTGTTAGTGTAGTTACATTGTGAGTGATTATGAACATTGATCGGTGAGCGTTGAAAACCGACATTGTGAGGTGTAAATGTTTTTCGGGTAAGCGTAGAAAACCCGGTGTGATAGTGGAGATCTCCTCGAGGTGAGGAGCAGAGACGTAGGTCGTAGGGACCAAACTCTGTGAACATATCATTTGTTTGTAATTGCGTTGGCGCACTTATTTTTATGTTCATATCTTATATCGCCTTTGTATATTGCTTGTTCTTTATATTACCCACTATCTAGTTTAAATTATTTACCCTTGTGTCACTTGTATATCCTTGAGCATATATTTGTAATATATCATTCTTGCTAAGATATATTTGTTAATAAGTTTTAATTTGGCATAAATCGGATTAGATTAGCATAAACCCTATTCACCCCCCTCTAGGGTTCTTTCCTAGTGGCATTAGGATACTTTCAGTAACTTCATCTCCTTTGAGTGTCATGAATCTTTTTTTTGTTGAAGTTTCAAATAATTCATGATGGATTGATTCTGGTTCTACAATCTATATTGTCAATACCATGCAGGGCTTTCTCAACCTAAGAAAGCCGAAGAGAAATGAATAATGCATCTATTCAAGAAATCAGATGCATTCACAAGTCGAGACTGTGGGAACTTTTAAATTGTCTTTGAAATCTGGTTTCACATTGGATTTAGAAAATATCTTTTATGTTCCAGAATTCTCTAGAAATTTAATTTCAATTTCGAAATTAGTTTCTATTGGTTATGGTTTTAATTTTGAAGGAACATATTTTGATATTTTATTAAATAAAGTCCATGTTGGTGGTGGAACCTTAATTGATAATTTGTATAAATTTGATCTGGATTCTATGTTTGAACTTATTTAAATATTCATGTTGATGTTGGCATAAAGGGGAATTTTATTAATGAGAACCACTAAAGGTGCTAAGAGGAGTTCTAGTATTTGGAAATCATACACACTAATATCTGCGGACCTTTTACTACTCCTTGCCTAAATGGTCAGAGATGCTTAATCTCATTTATTGATGACCATACAAGATATATGTATCTTTATCTCTTTTTTGACAAAGCAGAGGCAATAGATGCCTTTACGAGCTATAAACGGAGGTAGAGAAATAAAAGGATAAGAAAAATAGAATTGTAAACTCAAATAGAGTGGAGAGTACTATGGCAAGCACACAGAAAAGAGACAAATGCCATGTCCATTTACAAAATTCCTCAATGAAGAGGGCATCATTGTCCAATATACAATGCCCGGTATACCATAACAAAATGATGTATCGGAAAGGAGGAATCGCACGCTTATTGACGTGGTAAGGAGCATGACTAGTAATTATAATCTTCCTGAAATTGTTTGGAGTGAAGCCTTAAAAACTACAGTGTATATTTTATATAGGGTTCCATCTAAAAGTGTTCCTAAAATATCATTTGAACTATAGTATGGATGGAATCCAAGTTTAAATCACTTGCACATATGGGGTTGTCCAGTTGAAGTGAGGATTTATAATCCACGCATAAAGAAACTTAATCTGAGGGCAATCGGTGGTTATTTTATTGGCTATTCAGTTAATTTCAAAAGATATCAGTTTTATTATCCTTCACACTCTACAAGAGTAGTTGAGACTAGAAATGCTAAATTTCTTGATGATTCTAAACTAGTGGGAGTGCATTTCCTCGTAGGATAGAATTTGAGGAAGCACATGAGGAAATCGGGTTGCAAAAAGATAGAGATTTGGTTATTCTTCAAGAAAATCAAACAGATGAACTAGACGAGCAACCAATTCAAGAGCAACCAGCCCATGAAATTGAAATTCATAATGAAGTTCCTGGTGATGTAAATCAAGAGGTAGGTGTAGGCATCAAAAATGCTTATAGACATCCAAATACAGCTCAAGACTAAGAAAAGAATAATGTGCATGCCCGTGACAAAATACACTGACGCGTGTTAACATAACAACAGATGGTGACGCGCATAGGCGCAACAACCTATGATGACGCGCATAGGCGCGACAGCTTATGATGATGCGGCAAGGCGCGACAGGGCATGGTGACGCGCAAACAGCAGGGTAATCTCCTATGTAATTTGTTGATATTTTTTAATATTTTTGAGTGTCCACGTGGCGGCATACCAGAAGAAGAACGTGTGCTAACGTGGGAGGGTGATTACAGGCTGAGAAAAGTGGCATTTCGTGGGTTTAAGGACATGGGAAGACAATTATAAATGTGGCTGAACGTGGATGGAACTGTCTCTTCAGCCGCGACAGTGGAGACTGATGCGCTAAAGGCCGCGTCAGTGATGGCTGCCGTGCGCAAAAAGAATGTGACTAGTCAGTTATCTTGCTTCCATTTCCACAGTTATGGACCCCTATCCCTATAAATACCTTTTTACACATGAAACCAAGGAGAGAGAGCAGATTACAGCAGATAAGCTTGGGCATTTGGCGAATTTTGAGCAAGAGAGAGAGTCTTGATTCCTCAAAAACACTTCCAAGAATCTTTCGTTGATTCCTAGAGATTTAAGCCATGACTTAATCTTTGGAAGAGTGAACATCTTACATCGATAAGATATTCGCTTCAAATTCTAACTTCGATAAACAAAGAAAGAATCTCCAAAGCCTTTCACAATTCAACCAGAATCTTGTGAATCGGTGGTCCACGAGTTAACACACTCCCGGCACAGGCAAAGTCCCCACAAAAGCAGGAGTTGATAAACGATTCCTGTGTTTATTTTTAGAGAGTTATAATTTTTCTTATTTTTTTGTGTAATTTATTGTAAGCGATTGAAGTTTTAATGGATTCCATTTTAAAATCAACTTTGGACAAAAACAAACTAGCGACCACAGTGGGAGCCAACGGTTTCGCTAACGAGATCGTCGTGTCGCAGCCGATCAAGATTGTGATCAATGAAGATATTGAATATGAGTTCAATTAGGCAAAATTTGAGGAGTATCTGTCATCCCCATCCTAAAAATCTTTCTCGCCTCGTAAATGCAGGAAGATTTCGTCTTCCAAGAAGGTTTTCCAGTCTTTAACTCCGATGAAGACCACATGTGAAGACTCTTGCTCAGTCATTACTAAGGATTCTGCTTGCAACATATCTGCTCCAAATGACCCTTTCCCAGTTAAGGAGTCATTGAATCAAAACTTACCGGTACTGACAAAGAGGGCTCGTCAGAGATAACGTCAGCGCCATGCTCGTCAATTGGCTAAGGCCTTAGAATAAACTGACGGGGTTCGCTACTACGCGAACCTAGAGTCGAGGAAGCAAGGAGCGAACCAGTTGTCTCAACGGCAAACCACTCATATTTCTGCACAACTCACAACGGAGGAATGAACTCTCGTCAAAAGGGCTCGTTCGACCCTTAAAGAACACATACAAAAGCGTCATGCAAATGCCGCTCATACCCGTGCCCTTCGTCAACGAACGCAAGAAGGGAAGAAAGAAATGGTGCCTGAAGACTCACCGAAGAATTGCAAAGTTTGGATTCCCAAAACCGAACATGCACAAAAATTGGATCAGGGAGATTCATCCCTCAACCACGGCAGTCCATACTACCGCGACAAGACCTTCAACTGCGACAGTCCACACTACCACGGCAAGTTCTTTAACCACGGTAGTCACAACTGCCGCAGCACTTCTTCTAACCGCGACAGTCTCCGTTGCCGCGGCGCACCATTCAATCGCGACGCTCACCCATGCCGCGGCCAAGAGCATGTTCACAAAATCACCCCTTCGGCCCCGTTAACTTCCGCTCCTGATCCGTCTACTACAACTATGTTTGTTCCATCACCAATGAAGCCTTGGGTTAGTCCTGACCTGTTAAAATTCAAAGTCACAATGGCAGATCGTCTCGGTCCTTTACCTAATGATCGAGGCAAAACTCCAATCAAAGAACGCTTAGGTCCAATAAACAAATCCCGAGTAAATTCTTATACTGGGGGTCGTAAGTATCCTCCTATCAGAACAAAACAAGCCCAAAAAGAGAAGATACCAATTCACTCTCGTTTAGGGCCTGTAAAGACTCCACACTCACAGGGCGTAGTATGTAAACACATGACATTGGATCGCTCAGACGCGACGATAAGTCATCCTGTGCATGTTAACAATGTTCAAAGGCAGAAGATAGGTTGCTTGAATCATGGTAATGATGAGCTGTACTATCAAACTAATAAGTCACGAAAATGGGTTGCTCGAGAAACGGAGTCTCATTGCGCGTGCGAGAGTCTCATTAATGCAGTATTGTCGGAATGCGGTTGTTCCAAAGCTGAACCGCCAAGAGTTTCCATGTTTCAGAGACTTTCCACTAAGACGTCAAAACCCAAGATGAGACGTTTCAAGAAAAAGAAATTCATTATGCAAGAGGATGAACTTCCAGAGGTCACTATCAACATGACCGATAGAGGAAAGCGTCATTCAATCAACCCTGATCCTGATTTCTCTCCAGGAGGGAGAGTTGAGCAAGGTCTCTCTCGAAGAATGCCACGGCTACAGCGAAGGGCCAATCGACGCCGAGATTATAGAAAAATGCATGAAGGGTTATCTTCAGACGAGGAACTCTCAGATACTTATTATGCAGTTGCCTCGGATGATACAGTATCCAGTGTTGGACAAGTCAAAGAATCACTCGCGATTACAC
This sequence comes from Asparagus kiusianus, assembly GCA_022839385.1. NCBI lineage: Eukaryota > Viridiplantae > Streptophyta > Magnoliopsida > Asparagales > Asparagaceae > Asparagus > Asparagus kiusianus. The sequence continues at coordinate 273,578 of BQKN01066886.1, forward strand.
CGGATCAATTAGCCCAAATATTGTAGGAAGCATTGGCTAAACAACGCGAAGAAATCAGAGCTGAAATCAAGACGGAGATGGAGTTGACAATGCAACAGATAAGGGATTTGCAAGCGCAACAACATCAACAACAGCCAGAATCAAGTCAAAAGGCTAAATTCAGCAGGCGTGATACCATACTGTAGGCATCGAAAATTGCCGATAGGTCCCCACTCATAGCTCGGTGTTAACGATTGACGATTGGACATCGCTACCCAGTTCACAAGAGCTCAAATGACGTCGGTGAGCGACTAAAGCAAACCGACGGATTATGTGAGCCGACAGAACGTCAGAATCACGAGGATACGGGTTGACCGAAAACCCCGCGATCACCGCAATTGGACCAACGCCCGCTGTGCCCCGATCACCCCACGGATAATCCAACCATCGGGGCCTACAGAGCTCGCCGTCACGATTCCAACGCATCCGAAATCACTCAAATCCGAGTTCGGACGAAAAGTCAACGGCGAGTCAACGGCGAGTCAACGGCAGGACAACGGCAGAACAACGGCACAGCCTCGGACTGCGTTGGGACACCCAAATGGGCCTCGGCAGGCCCGAGACACCCGAGGGGTGTCTTGGCAAAGCCGAGACACCCAAGGGGTGTCTCGGCCATGGCCGAGACACCCCTTGGGGTGTCTCGGCCAGGGCCGAGACACCCCCTAGGGGGTGTCTCACATCAGCCCCCCCCTCTTGTTCGCCTATAAATAGGCCCCTAGGGCCTCCTTTGTGAGGGGCTCCTGATTTTGCTCTCAATTCAAGGCTGAATTATCTTAGCCAAGGATTGTTCTGCAAGAGAGAGGCGAAGCCCTGCCGGAGTGAGGAGTCAGAGTCTGCAAGATAGCGGCGAAGCCCTGCCGGAGCAAGGAGTAAGGCGTTCTTCATCAGCTCCCTTCATTCACCCATCCTTTTCCTTGGTGTTGCCCTTCGCAGGCAACACTAAGAAGAGCTATTATCTCGTTTTAACCGAGATATACGCTTATAACTTCTAGATCTCACGCGGATCGACGAAGTTCTGTTTCTATATCCCTCTGCGGATAGACGAAACTCTGCCGGATTTTCCCGGAAAGGATCTTGAAGAGTCGGCGGTCCACGGATATCGACGTCCCCGTCACAGGCCAACAACCCACGCAAGCGAGACCGTACCAAACCGGGATCTCGTGTTTATTTTCGTTAAAGTTGTAACCCTTTTGTTTTCATTTTATCCTGTTGTAACGCTCAAAGTTGTAACAGATCTCGAAAAAGAGAACATCAATGAAAACAGCAACTTTTACCGAAAACAAGCTGGTGACCACAGTGGGAGCCACCGATCACGCTGCCGAGATCGGAGTGACGCAACCGGCCTTCAAGATCCGGGTGAATGAAGAGGTCGAGTACGAGTTCGACCAGCAGAAGTTCGAAGAGTACCTCTCCTCCTCCTCCTCCAGATCTGCCTCTCCGCATCGGCGTAGGAAGAACCCATCTCCAAAAAGGGCTTGCGGGATCTCCGACTCCTCAATTCAAGACCCCGCCGTCGCTGCTGCTACACTTGCACCACACAACGGCCTTGCGTCGATCAGTGTGGTCAAGAACGTAGATCCAACAGCACCAAAGGCAATGGGTGATGCTGCTCCAACTCCATCAAAAAGGGCGATCCAAAGACGCCGCCAACGCCTCGCTCAACAGCTCGCCAGGGCTAAGGAGTCGAAAGATGGAGTGCGCTATGCAGAGGATCTGAAGTCGAGGCAGCGACAAGAGCAACGGCAAGCAATCAACCTCCCCTCCAAAACAGAAGCAAGTGAGTGGATCCGCGTCAAGAGGAACCGCTCCACGCTCGAGGAGTGAATCAAGAAGCACCGCGCTCTACTCGCACATGCCCGGCTCCTCCTGAAGAAGGCAGAGGAGATGCAGCGAGGAACGGTGGTCAAAACACCGTCTACAAGCAAATCGGTGTGGGTTCCTAAATCGACACCAACACTTCCAGCAAAGAAGGGCAAGATTATCGCCCAGAGTTCAACCAAATCAGAGCATACTCCTCCTGTACCGGCACCCTCAACGGAGCCAGGTAAAAAGGGGGATCATTCAAGATCCCAGGTTCCTTTGCCGGGTCGCCTTGGTCCCTTACCGGAGAACCGAGGTAGAATACCCGTCAAAGAACGGCTGGGACCATTGAAAGGTCCCAAATTAAAAACCAGACCGGGGGTCGAATCAATCCCCCCAAGAAAGATGAAAAAGGGAAAGCCCCTATCACCGACCGCACCGGGTTGCGAGTCGAACTAAAAGAGCCCGTTCGATTTCTACACTCCCAAAAGCGTAAAATTGAACGGGCCACTCTTGAAAAATCTAACCATGTTTTGCATTCCCAAAGGGAAACACACTCGTCTGAGGATGAGCGTGTTATACCGAGGGACACCTACCAACACTCTGTAGGTTGCTCCAGCTATCAAGCTGATGAGCTGTACTACAGGGCTGGGGGTGTAGAAAAATCTCGAAAGAGATACATGCAGGATATGGAGTCCCACTGCCCGTGTGCCAACATTATCAAGGCAGTGCTGTCCGAGTGTTGCTGTGCTCAGACCCCAACAAGAATCTCGGTGTTCGAGAGACTCTCCAAGCCGAAGCATTTCCACAAGAAGAAATCGCTCCGCCGAGAGGATGAATACTCGAAAGTGTCAGTCAACATGACCGGCAGAGGGGGATCAACACCACGTCTCAACTTGGATCAGCTTGCCGAGGCATCCCGATGCATGACATGGTTGCGGTCGGGAACCATCAAACGAAAGAATTACCCAAGAGTACACAAGGGACTTTCCCTAGAAGAAGAGGAATCCGATGCTGATTCTGATACCTGCTCCGCCGTCGCATCCGACGACATAACTTCAAGTGCGGGCCAACCTTATGAATCGCTCATGATCAGCGCCGAACAAGTGTCGAAGATACTTGAAGAAGCCCTGGCCAAGCAAAAGGAGAGCTTCAAATTCGAGATGGACATGGCCATGCAACGGATGAGGGAGATGCACGACCAACAGATCGCGGCGATGACGGCTCACCAAGGAGAGCCGAGTCAACGCCATCCAGAGGAGCATGAGCGGGAAGCGGATAATGTCAACATCCCTCCCGTCAATACCAACACTGGGGGTGGTCCCGCAGAAGATAATGCAAAAGAGGACCATGTCACCTCACCTCGAAGCCACTCGAAGACCGAGACAAGTGAGGACAGGAAGATGAAGGACCTGGAGAGCAAAATCAACGCATTGATGAGTGCTCAAGAGGTAAAAAGGTCTGGTATACCCTGCCCCTATCCGAGGGAGTGGGAATCAATCTCATATCCGGCAAAGTTTAATCTAATTAACTTTACGCCGTTTGATGGGAAGGGTTCCCCTACCCAGCATTTAATCTACTTTAAGTCTCATTTAGGAATCATTTCCGGAAATGAGCCCCTCATGGTGCGGTCATTCGTCGGCACTCTTCGCGGAGCTGCCTTCGATTGGTATCGCCGTCTCAAGCCTGGAAGCATCAACGGCTGGGATGACATGGAGGACATGTTTCTAACCAACTTCTTTGATGATGACACCGAGATTTCGATCGGCACGCTATTCGATGAAAAACAGAAGAATGGCGAGACGGTTGAGAACTTTGTGAAGAGATTCCGGAACAAAGCTATGAATTGCAGGGATCCGGTCAGCGAGGATTTTATCCTCGAGACTTGCCACAACAACCTAACCCTCGACATCCTCGAAGCCATGGGAATGGCTCCATCAAAGACTTGGAAAGACCTAAAAGTGCGGGGAGAGCGAGCTGAGCGATTCCTCAAGAGGAAAAAGGCAGAAAGGGGACAAATACCTAACAATGCCCCGCAACCAAATTTTACCCCCAAGGGTAAAGGAAAAGCGCATGCAAATGCGGTGGTCGCAAATCAAGTCTTTGAAGTGCAAGCACAACCGCAACAGCAGCAGCAGCCGCAGCAGCAGCAACAGAGGGCACCTCAACAACCCAGGTGGCAACAACAGCCCCAGAAGCAAAAGGTTGGGGAGCCGAGGTTCCCAAAGGTCTACTCATTCAAAGAGGATGAAATCCCCGGTATCTTCAAGTATTTGGTCGAGAACAACAAGATCAAGCTGCCGCCGATTCAGGATCAAGAAGATGCCAAGAGGGTCAATGATCCGAAATACTGCGCATTCCACCGAGCGGTGCACCATCCTACCAAGGTATGCTACGCCCTCAAAGATAAGATTCAGGCCCTAATCGATGTTGGGGTTATCACTATGAAGCAGCCCAAAGAGAAGAAGGTGGGTGCAAATACCGTGACCATTAGCTTTGGATCTGTTCCCTCGAGTTGGTTCCAACACGAGTCGGTGATCAAAGCGGCTGTAAAGATGGTGAATGATGATCCACACCAGCAGCGTCAGAAAGGGCTTGTGCCGCACACAGCCCCAAATGGCGAGATCTTGTGGGTTCATCCGGACTTGATCGCAGATGAACAGTGGGCCGGGACCTCTTCCACAAAGAACAAGAAGAAGTCGAAGAGGAAGGGCAAATCATGCTACGGTGCTTCTGCCATACCGGGGGTGGATGACGATAAAATTCCGACGTTCCCACTTTCTGAAGATGAGCAGGAAGCTTTTGCAACCCGAAGCGAGAACGAGTATCATTTCAAATATCCGGATGCTACCGAGCAATTGGGTACCAAAACCCCACCTTCCAAGACGCTGGCAGAGTTAGGAATTTCAGCAATTCCCCCAACACCTGCAGTGGCTACGGAGAGAATCCCGCAGAAGGATAAAGGAAAAGAGCCTGTACGTCAAGAAGCTCAGAACCCGAGGCCGTCTCGATTCAATCATCCAATTGGACGAGACAAACCGGGGAATACAAGCTCTCCACCTCACTTCGACATTATGGCGCAATTGGCCAACATCCCGGCCAGGATAACTCTATACGAGTTGCTGCGGTTGTCGAAAGGTACACGGAAAGCGCTACAGGAAGCCTTAAGTGATTCGGAAGCATTCTTGACTCGGATCAAACCATCTTCCGAAGAACCAGAGTCCTCAGCTCAACAATGCAATTTGGCGGCACATCACTTCCCCTGCATCTCTTTCACCAAGGAAGATATGCAGACGAAGAATTCAAATCATGATAGGCCGTTGTACTTCACCGGGCATATTGGCTCCAGCGTTGTCAACCGGATCCAAGTCGATCCGGGTTCCGCTGTTAGCATCATGCCATTCCGATTGATGCATCATCTCGGAATCCCGACTAGCAAATTAGCGTCCACTGGCACGACAATTTATGGATTCAACACCAGCGGGTCTAGGCCCTTGGGGAAGATCCGAATTAAGTGCCAGATCGGGGATTTGAGGTCGGAGGTCACTTGTTATGTGATTGACGCGGAAACATCCTATAATTTACTGTTGGGTCGACCTTGGATCCACGGTAACCTTATAGTCCCGTCAACTCTACATCAGTGCTTCAAATATGTGGGCACAGATAATGAAGTCAAGACGGTGGTCGCGGATAAGCAACCGTTTAAGGGATTGGAAAATTACTTCACCAATTCCCTTTTGTACGGCGCTGAATCCGATACTGAACCATCGGCCCAAGGAACGGACAGCGGAGATGAAGCTGATACCGAACCAGGGCTTGATTACGATGGCGGTTTTGTTTTAAACGACATTGTACCCATTGTAATCAATCTTGACGATGATGAATCATCGGAAGATAGTTGTAATTGGCAACTTGCCGAAGAACTATCAATAAACGATGATTTAGAGTACTCGACGGGTCTCGATGATATCACCAACGAACTCTATACTAACCCTGATTTTTATATGCCTCTTCAATCATTTTGTTTGACGAAGAAGCAGGTACACGACCCTTGCGGAACAACGCTCATCATCCCCGCGGGGATTGGGGGTGGAAAGGAGGTTGTCTACGGCAAAGGAAGAGCATCTCCGATACCCGACCACTTCATGGAAGAGGAAGACGACGATGATAAACCGGCCCGTCATCTATCCAAATACGATGCGAAAGCGCGCAACATGATGGAAAGGCACGGGTATGACTTCAAGCTCGGAGAGGGTCTTTTCTTTGGTCGAGGTCCACGGGTTCCACCCCGGATGGCCTATGTACCGAAGGGAAAACCCGATGATTATTATCGTCACAAGAGAGGTCTGGGCTATGTCTCATCAGATGATGAGTGTGGCTGGCAAATCATCGACCAAATTGCTAACAAGACTAGGAAGGGATATTCTTCCGACTCTTCGGGTTGGGATTCCGACGCTAGTCTTGGTGATGTGTTTAAGAAGCTAATGTCGAACATGGTCACGGTTGATCCAACGACAATAGAAGAAGATGACGAGATGCCAACATGGGAAGACCCGTGGGTTCATCACTTGAGCATGCAGTATGGCGATCGGTTTGAGCAAAGAGAACCTCCTACCGAAGACCAAGTCGTCCAGGTGAATATGGGAACCGAGGAGAATCCGAAGCCGATATTCATTAGCGACAGCCTCTTACCTGAAGAGAAGGAGGAGTTGATTTCTCTTATCCGGGAGTACATCGATGTGTTCGCCTGGAATTATGAAGACATGCCAGGTCTCGATCCAAATGTAGCGGTGCATCGTCTCAACATTAAACCGGATGTCAAACCAGTCAAACAACAACAAAGACGGTTTCGTCCGCAGATGATGGAGGCGATCGAAGCTGAGGTTAAAAAGCTCATCGACTCAGGATTCATTCGGGAGGAGCAACATCCCGAATGGCTTGCCAACATTGTTCCGGTCCTGAAGAAGAACGGGAAGATCCGGATATGCATTGACTTCAGGGACCTCAATGCTGCTTGCCCAAAAGATGATTTTCCTCTCCCCATCACGGATGTTATCATCGACAACACGTGTGGGTTTGAGAGGATGTCCTTTATGGATGGTTTCTCAGGTTACAACCAGATAAAGATGCATCCAGATGATGAGAAGCACACTGCATTTAGAACGCCTCTCGGCGTATTCTGCTACACAGTCATGCCCTTCGGCTTGAAGAATGCAGGTGCTACATATCAGCGAGCCATGTCGAAGATCTTTCAAGAGCATCTCCGAAAGACCGTCGAATGCTACGTGGACGATCTGGTCGTGAAAAGTCGTGATAAGAAAGATCACATCAAAGACTTGAAGACCATGTTCGATTTGATGCGGGCCCATCAATTGAAGATGAACCCTACCAAGTCTTTCCTCGGAATGTCCAGTGGTAAATTCTTGGGGTTCGTCGTCACCACCAAAGGTATTCACATCGACCCGGATAAAGTAAAGGCGATCAATGAATTGCAACCTCCGAGGAACCTCAAAGAGCTCAGAGGACTGCAAGGGCGATTGGCTTATATCCGTCGGTTTATCTCAAACCTTTCGGGGAAATGCTAACCGTTCTCCAGGCTCACAAAGAAGGGCGTGTCGTTTGTATGGGACGAGGCCTGTCAAAAGGCGTTCGAGAGTATCAAAGAATATCTCTCGAAACCTCCCGTACTCGTTGCACCGAAATCGGGCAAGCCGTTCTTGATCTATGTCAAGGCGACGAGCCACTCATTAAGTGCATTGCTTGCACAAGATGACGATAACGGTCACGAGCAAGCAGTATATTACTTAAGCCGAACCATGATAGGCGCAGAATCTCAATATCCCATGATTGAGAGGGAATGCCTAGCCTTAGTGTTCGCCATCCAGAAGATGCGGCATTATTTGGTCGGACAGACCATACATGTCATCTCCAAGGTTAACCCCGTCCGGGTGTTCATGACTCAGCCAGCTTCCATGAGTTGGCGGCTAGCAAAATGGGCCTTACTCTTGTCCCAATACGATCTGCACTTCAAACAGCAGAAGTCAGTAAAAGGGCAAGCCATCTGTGATCTCCTTGCAGCCAATCCAACCACGGATACGGCCGAGATATACGACGACTTACCTGAAGAAACCCACGAAGTCAACGCAACTTCACACCAACAAGTGTGGCGTTTGTACTTCGATGGCGCTTCACGGGCAGCTAATGCCACAAGTGCTCCTGGATGTTCGAAGGTCTCCTCCGGAGTTGGGGTGGTCCTAGTTTCCCCAGGAAAACATGTGATGCCTCGAGCCTATTCATTAACCGAGCCATGCTCGAATAATGTGGCAGAGTACAACGCACTGATTATAGGGCTCAATTTCGCCAAAGAGCTGGGGGTTGAGTATCTCGAAGCTTTCGGTGATTCTCAACTGATAGTTAAACAAGTCCAAGGAGAGTATGAAGTCCGAAGCCAGGATTTGATACCCTACCACCAGATGGCGGTGGAACTGGCGGAATCGTTTGAAGGGTTCTTCATCGAGCACATTCCGCGATTACAGAACACCCATGCAGATGCGTTAGCAGCTTTAGCTGTATCACTGGCGCAGCCTCCCGGGACGGAACAATTTGTTACGGTAAGAACTCACCAACTCTTAGTGCCGCTTTATGATGAAAATGGCAGGGAGGAAGAAGTCCAGGAGGTCCACACAACTCAGGCTGAGTTCGAACCTCGAGATTGGCGTTTCCCCATCATCGACTACGTCTTGCACGGAATCTTGCCAGAAGACGTGAAGGAGAGAGAGTCGATCAGACGAAGAGCTCCAAGATTCTACTATAATACGGAGAATCGAACGCTATACCGCAGGGGGTATGATGGCATGCTGCTGCGTTGCTTATCAACCAAAGAAGCTGAAGAAGTGCTTAAGGAGGCGCACGAAGGAGAGTGCGGCGCGCACCAACCTGGCCCCAAGCTCTATGATCGTATCAGGAGAATGGGATACTTTTGGCCCTCCATGATGCATGAGGCAATCGTATACGCCCGGAAGTGTCACGCGTGTCAAGTACACGCGAATTACATGCACCAACCTCCGGAACATCTACATCCTTCGGTTACGTCGTGGCCGTTCGAGACTTGGGGAATGGACATTGTTGGTCCTATAAACCCCCCATCAGTCAAAGGTGACCGGTTCATCCTGGCGATCACTGATTACTTCTCCAAATGGGCTGAAGCAGTTCCACTCAGAGAAGTCAAGACGAGCAACGTCATTGCATTCATCAAGCACCATATCATCTACAGGCATGGTGTTCCAAGACGAATCATACATGACAACGGTCCTCAATTTATCAGCAACGCCTTCATAAGGTTCTGCGAAAAGTTCAAAATTCAGGACATCTCGTCAACAGCCTATAACCCCACAGCAAACGGGTTAGCTGAAGCCTTCAACAAGACTATCATAAAGCTCTTGTCAAAGCTTGTGAGAAATAACAAGCGGGATTGGGATGATAAGCTCGGTGCGGCTCTATGGGCCTATCGTACTACGGTGCGTACACCAACCGGTGCAACCCCGTACTCACTGGTGTACGGATGTGAAGCCGTTCTCCCTCTGGAAGTTCAAATTCCATCTCTTCGGATCGCTCTTGCAACCCAGATGACGACTGAAGAACAACATCAGAAGCGCCTCGAAGAACTCGAGATGCTCGATGAAAAGCGCCTGGAAGCTCAACAGCACATCGAGTTTTACCAAGCCAGGATTTCTCGAGCCTTCGACAAAAAGGTTCGACAGAGGAGTTTTAAGGAAGGGGATTTGGTCTTGACTGAAAGACGTCCTATGATCCTTAACTCCAAGAAGAAATGCAAATTTGAACCCAAATAGGAAGGACCGTTCGTAGTGGAAACAGTCTACTCGAACGGCGCCTATCGTCTAGTCACCAAAGATGGTGACCGGCTCATGATGCCAATAAATGGCAAATTTCTGAAGAGATACTATCCTTAGTATCCTCAGAAGAAATGAGGTACCGGGAAGTTCCCGGAAGAATACCACACAGGGGTATTCTTAGGGATAACCCGGTCGCTGATGAACAAGAAATCAATGTTCGAATTCCGAATATTCTTGTTTGTCAGAATCTAACTCTCACAAGCACTTTTTGCTGAGATGAGATCTAATCATTCGATAGATTGATCTCCCCTCGCGAAACTTTCAGTGGTTTTTGACTACTCATAGTCTCTACCACACAATTTCCCACTTGGTCAAACCTTACTACAGTTAGGACCAAAGCCAAATTCCCCTCTCGATTCCTTCAATGAACGAGAGGTCCATAAATCGGCGATCAAACCTTCTTTCGGTAATGATCATTCTCACACTCCCCACTTGGTCAAACCTTACTACAGTTAGGACCACAGCCAAAATCCCTTCTCGATTCCTCCCAGGAACGAGAGGTCCACTTTCAAACCAGACAACCAAACCTATAAAAGTTAGGGTTGTTCCATCACTTTTCGATAAACGAAAAAATTGCTTCTGCTCCTTTTCCCACCAAACCTATGAAAGTTAGGGTAGAAATCGAGCTTCTTCGGATCCAAATGACCAAACCGACTGAAGGGACGGTCGTTTGAATCTTTTCGATTCTGGGGGTGGAGATCCCACCTCGAGTTTCCTTTCCTGCTGAAGATAGAATATAAAATTCTTCCTCTTCAGGTTCAAAGGTCCAGGCCGACTGAAGGCACGGTCGTTTGAACTCTCCGATTCTCGGAGTGGAGATCCCACTTCTAGTTTCATCCTTTGGATTCTGGGGGTGGAGATCCCACCCCGAGTCTCCTTTTCTCCTGAAGATAGAATATAAAATTCTTCCTCTTCAGGTCCACATGACCAAACCGACTGAAGGAATGGTCGTTGGAACCTTTTCCAGCTGCAGACAGAATATAAAATTCTTCCTCTGTAGCACCGGGAGATAGAATATAAAATTCTTCCTCTCCCCTCTTCCCCTATCTTTGCTTTCAGAAAAGACAGGAATGAAGTCAACGCCTAATACGCGTTGCCGGGTAGTCTTTCCTGTGAGAAAGACGAAGCCTATGTATTCAAAATCATAGCACCTTTTCCT